>RJWJ010010171.1:0-47728 GCA_004363605.1 Indri indri | reverse complement strand
GAAATGTGTCCAGTAGCGGAAGGAGCAGAGAAGTCCCTAGCGGGCACGTTTTCCTTAGGTGTTGCAAAGATCTCAGGAGATGGCAGGGGCTTCTCGGTAGACCGTAAACTCGGAGTCCCCGAATTAGAAGCTATGGCGTGGAAATTGCCAAGACTTGCTTGAAATTTTTATATCTTACTTATCTTGAGTAAGTTAGAATTCTAACAGGTGAGCAATTGAGTTTTCCAATTTGATTTAAATATATGTATATAGCTTTAATGATAAAAGATTATTGGATTTTTTAGGGCTAATCACTTTTTTGGTTAAAAAAAAATTTTGCCTTTTTAAGGGGACAAAAATTACTTAATCACAGACTCATGGATTACGCTGTTACAATCAGTGATGTTTAATTCCTTAATTACTACAATAAGTGAACAGCTACAATGGAGCAGTAATAAACATTTCACTCCAAATGAGTGTGAATGTAAAAAAATTACACGATAATTTACATTTGTCTGCACCACCACAGTTTAAAGACTCATTTTGCATGCACTGTCTCAGTTGAAATGCTTCCCCTCGTGTGGACTGCTGTTTTGAAATCCAGAAGAGGAAGGAAATGCCCGATGTTCTCTCTTCTAGGAAGTAAACCCTCACCGTAATCCTACAGTGATCGTTTTAGCTTGGCCTGGGCTGTCTCTCATTGCACCCGCGAAGCCCTCTAGCAGTCGCTCAGTGGGCCCTGTGCGCGGGAAGCGGGGTTCTGGAGATGACCGCGTGTGCACCCAGGGGATGGGGCGGGATGGGCCAGACGTGTGCGGGAGGAGAGTCTTGACGTTTGTTAGACGCCGGCTGAGCGTCTGAGTGGACTGGACGTGCGGATGAGGGCAGACACCAGCCTGCGATTGGCACCTCGCTCTCAACACTGAAATCCCTGTACCTTACGTCCTGGGCCATCGCTGCGTTTCACTGGCCTCCAGTGGCAGAGACATGACTGCTGGATGGTCGTGTCTGGTAACGGCACCGAGGCCCAGCTAGTGCTGTTGCCTGCCAGGGGCCAGGCTGTGACCCATGGAGGGGTCTCCATAGTGAGATTATGTGTAATGTGTGTGTATATATATACACACACACGCGCACACACACACACATAAAGTCGGCTGTTACATGCTTTTTCATTTCACTGTCCGAAGTCCCACTTAGCAGTTGAAACGGTGAGAAGCACATGGGACATGCATCAGGACGTGGCTGGATGAGTACACTCTGTCCCTAACAAGGTGTTTCCTCGCTACCTAAAGACCATTCCATCCTGGCGTCTGGGTGTCACAGGGTCTGCAATTCCTGTCTCTACTCGGGCTCCAGCGGTGGCTCTGATGTTTCCTCGAGGCGGTCCAGGGCCCCCCTCCCACCTTCACTCCGAACGGTCTGCTCTTCTAAGCCCAAGCCTCCTTTCGGCACCGTTCCCTTTCCTCCCCCGCGCTGTGGCGCCTCTTCTTCCTGGCGCGCCAGCCCTCCCCTCGCCATTCACCTGCAGCCGTCCCTTCTTCCACCACCAAGCTCTCTGGTCACCTCCTCCAGGAAGCCTTCCTTCCTCATGCTCATCCCACCTAACTCTATCTTCCTGCTTCTTCCAGGACTTGATATCATGAATGGCTTGTGCTAGTGGTTTCGAACTTTGGAGCCTACCACAGTTACCTCAGCCAGGGGACCTGCACTTTCAACAAGCACCCATGTGACCCTGAGGGCCACCCAAGTTTGACATCGTTTGCCTCGCAGCAGGAATTGCACTTCCTTGTTAGTGTAAACATGTCTTGAGTCACTCTGACAGTGCAGAACATGCCCTTCGGGTGTTCCTGTCGCAGGCTTCCCATGCCAGCCGTGCTCCAAGCACGCAGTCTGTGTCCTGATGCTTACTGAACACGGAAACAGTCGTCACGAGCATGTGAAATCTCACCGACACCCCCTCTCCCCGATCAGCACGTGTCCTGGAAACCTGTTCGGAGCCTGGGTTAGGTCTTGGGTAACAGCCAGTGTGACCTGTGGGGAGTGTGGGTGACACGGGGGATGGCATCCGTCCTTGGCTTTTCACAGCGATGATTATTGTTGGGGTCGCCGTTGTTGCCATTTTATTGAGATCCCCATCTGAGGACAGGGAGGCCTGGAAATTACTTCTTTCAGTGCTCTTTCCTTCAAATCGCTCAAGTACAGCTCTAGAGCAGCTGGATCTGTCAGGCGTCACCTGTCATTTTATACATTCACTTGTCTGCCATCTGGACGTTCAGACTCATAGAAAGTTCTCCGCGATTCCGTGTTTCCTTGCTTTCTGTTCGTGGGAAGACTGTCCGACAGTGAGCCCGGGGTGACTGCAGCTGGCAGAGGCCGCCCCCACCCTCCCCGGACGGCCGTGCCGGTGTCGCCCCTTCCTGCCGCAGGTTTCTCGGAACGAGGGGAGGCCCGGCCCTGCGGTCCTGAAGGCACAGCGCTGCACCCGCCATGGCCCATGGCCGGGACGCGGCTGCAGGCACGACGCAGTGAACACCTAGGTTCGTGTCTGTTCATCGGATCTTGTTTACGGTCCCTCTGCTGGGCTGGCGCTTCCAGCGAGTCAGAATTGTTTTCAGCGTCTGCCTGACTCACAGGCCACGTGCCGTCGGCACCGACATTTGGTCCAGTGCCATCCCCGGTGCTCAGCACGTGCTGGGTGCCTGCATTTTGTGTGCGCTCGTCATTGACCTTCAGTGCACACTTTATGTTCTGCTGAAATATGCATAACATAAAATTCACCATTTTACCGGGTCGGCAGCGCTAAGTGCGTTCGCGTTGCGCGGCCCTCGGCACCGTCCATCTCTGGAGCTTTGTCATCGCTCCGAACCGAAACTCCGTGCCCATTAAACAACTACTCCCCGTTCTCCTCTCCCCAGCCCCAGACAGCCACTATTCTACTTTCTGTCTTTGAATTTGTCTATTCTGGGAGCCTCACGTAAGTGGGATTATATGGTATTTGTCTTTTGGTGACTAGCTTATGTCACTTAGCGTGATGTCCTCAAGGTCCATCTATGTCGTGGTGTGTGTCGGAATTTCCTTGCTTTTCAAGGCTGAATGATGTCCCACTGTGTGTTTGTTTCAGTGTCATTTCAAACATAGAACTGACCTTCGCCTTTTTTCCGACCGTCGGTCAACCATCTTCTCTTCCTCTGACGCGCCTTGATTTTTCTCCCCAAGAGTCATCAGCCGTAGATTCAGAAGCAGCCAGAAGTGAAAATGATCAGAGATAATTTTCATTACAAATGTTAGCATTACTCATTTGAACATTTATTTTAAAGACATTGATAAGTCTTTTAGGGGATTGCAATACACCTTTTCTTTAAAAAAAAAAAAAGTCTCAAGTATATATAGAAAGGCTGGCAAGGTTTTCTTTCAGTGCATCTGATTTAAAAAAAAGCTGTGAGTTGTAATATTTCTTACTGTAAGTACTTTTGCCTTTTCATCTCTGCACACGTGGCCTGTTTTAAATTACCTTATGTCGTGATGTAACGCAAAGTTTTATTTGCAGACTTGCCCAAGATATTACTGCTAACCAGAATTCACAGAGCATTTTGCGGTGCACACAGGAGGAGAATTAGACTGAAATAAGCAATCTGGAATGTCTGAACAGCCAGCATGTGATAACGGGGCAACGAAAAGAGCTAAGTGGGCTTTCCACTTGGGGGATTACCTCATGTCAGGCAGTTCTGCCTCAGATTAAGGGTCTGCACACATAAATAAAATCCATCAAAGAAAATGAGAATACCAT
Organism: Indri indri; assembly: GCA_004363605.1. Taxonomy (NCBI): domain Eukaryota; kingdom Metazoa; phylum Chordata; class Mammalia; order Primates; family Indriidae; genus Indri; species Indri indri. The sequence goes on along the minus strand of RJWJ010010171.1, from coordinate 43,962 downwards.
TTATGGCTGTTTCTGGCATACAAAATACTCCTTTACTTAGGCTATAAAAATATATCATTCACTTTGGCATTTCAGTCCGGCCATGGTCTTTAGTAGCTCATAGTAGATTTCATTAAAATCATTTCCCTGGCACGTCTCAATTTTAGAGATGTGTGGGTAACTCACAACAGTGTGTGTTCAGACAACTGCGACTTGTAATTTCACACCACTCTGTGTTTGCCCACTTCAATTCCAGCTCATTTTCCTGTAGACCGGCCGTGCTTTAATGGACGTTTGATGACCCACGGGGACACAATGTGATGTCATACCGACCTCAGCCCAAATCTCTTTTCAGTATGTATTTAACAGTTCCTTGCGTGGAGTAAACAGTGCGCTCCAGTTTTCAAAGTGCCTTCACGTGCATTCTCTCATCTCATCCTGACCTCCCCTTCATATTTTCCTCTTGGATTTGATTTTGGCTGGCCGGGGAGTGGCTGTTTTGCCTTTAGAGATACATTTTAAGTGGTCAATCTAGGCTTGAACACTTATCCCGGGTCGCGCCCTGTCAGTGTTCTCATCTGCAAATGGGAATAGTCATTGGGTCTCCCCAGCAGGCTCTGAGAGGACTGAGAGTTTAATGCCCCAGAGCAGCCAGCATCGCGACCTTCCCTGGCCACGAGTCAGTAAAGGTCGCAGGCATCAGCCTCATCTTTGCATCACCCCCCCGCTGTGGCAGAAAATGACTGTCGCCAGTTGGGGTGCTCAGCTACTTTCCTTTTCCTTGGCTTTGCTCCCATTTTCACCCATAGGAGGATGACCCCAAAGGACAGTTGTCACTCCTGTTGCCGGGGTCCTTGAGTGTTGTCAGCCAGAACAACTGACAGAGGACGGGCTCCTCAAATAGCCTCCCTGTCATCTGAGCAACAGCTGCGAACTGCCCTGCACGGTCCCTGAGAGTGTAACTCCACGGTCCTTTGTCATCTAACACCGTGTCTTTTGACCTTGGCAATTTGGGAGATGATGCTTCTTACTCATGGCGACATCGTCGGCAGTTTGATTGCGAGAATCGTCTTCCCCGTTTTCACACGATGTCCCAGGACACCGGTCACATTTTCTTCCTGTTTCCTCCGGCACACAAACATTTATGTTCCAGGTCATCGCTTCACGTTCTAGGAAAGGCAAGAAGACTTTATTTAGTAGCAGGAGTCTCAAAGTCATACTTTTCCTTTACGCCACGTATTTAAGACGTGGAGGTGGCCGAGAACGGGCGGGACTTCAGGAGGGACCGCACTGCTTGCCTGCTCGCTCGAGTCGTCCATTCCGCCAGTGCTCGCAGCTCACTTGTTCTGAGCAAGCACTGTGCGAGAAACACACCCAGCAGTGTGTCCCAGGTTCGTCCCCCGAGTTTTTATAATCCTTTAGCTTGGAGGCAGTACAGGTTTTGAGCAGGAAAAGTTTGGTGATAGAGAACCTCTGAGCAAGAAGAAAATGTATAAAAGGGCGTTAGCAGGTGAGCCCAGCGTCGGCAGGTGGGGAGAGCTGATCCAGGTCACACAGAGGTGTGCCCATGGCCCATGGTGTCAAGTTTGAGAAATGCTGTATTGTGGGTCATGACGGATTTTGGTGATTGTCTAAGTGCACTCCTCATTTTATAGCCAGGAAAATGCATCTGCTGGGAGAAACGAGCAGGCTGCTGTCGTGCCATAGGTCCGTGCAGAATTCATGCACAGAATTCATGCACGGATTTCCCGTGTTCTTGGCCTAAGCCTAAGTCTCGGGGATTTTAAGAGGTCCTATTTCCTTCCTCTTCATTTGTATTTAATTATTTTGGTAATTATAGGAGTAAATCGTGCTCATTGTGGATACTTTGGAAAATAGAGAAGGAAACATAGGAACCAAGTCATCCGAGTTGTAAGAAAATCAATGTTTTCATCTATTTACTGTCTTCCTGATTAGGTATGTGTGTGCGTATGTCTAACATAACCTTAAAAATTTTCCACATCACTAACTGAGTTTCCAACCTGGTTTGCTTGTGTAATTTATTCGCCTAGTCTTCTATACTTCCCCCTGTGTCGACTATTTCCAGTTTTATTTACAAGCAAAACCATGGTAAACATCCTTGTGTTCATTCATCATTTCCTTCCAGAAGCAGAATTGCTGCGTCATTGCTTCCTACACACTCAGTGTTGACAGTCACAACCTGTCCCTCTTCTGTAAGGCGGGAACATTGGGAAGGGAAGGAAGAATCGTAGAGAAATCGGTCGCTTCCTTTTGGACACAACACCCACCCCCAACCAGGGACACTGACCTTCTGTCTTTGCCTTAGGGCCTCAGCAAGGCCATGGTTACTCATGTCTGGGGTCCGCCCTGGTTTTGAGGAACGTCTGTGGGGCCAAAACTAGACCTGGAAATCATGTGAGGTTTAAGAAAAGCCACCAGCAGCTGCTCTGACTTCCCCCTCTGGGATTGGGCTGTGTTACTCTTTACCGGTTAAGCAACGTAGGCTGTAGAGCTGGAAGACCCTATTACCTCAATCCAAGACGAGTTTACAGTAGTGGCCCCTGTTATCTTGCGTCCAGGCTGATCAGGAACGTGGGAATTGTCCTGGAGAGAGTCAGAGGATGTGGACCTTGAGGGAGTCATCTAACATTTTGCTAAATGGAGACCAGGTGATGAGAAAGACCTCTTTGGCCCCGTCTTCCCAGGGTCCAAGGTTTTGGATTTATCGAGGCCTGTTTCACTTGTTCCAGTGATACCCCTGTGGGGTGTCAGCATCTCAGTGGCCCATTCATAGATCCTTCCTGGTCTTCCAGGTCTCTTCTAGCCACCACCCATGTACCATGACATGACACGACATGTACCGTGACATGGCACGATGTGTACATGACCATGCTATGACAGTGACCTCCCTCAGCCCCAGGCACACATTCCTGCCTTTTCTACTGAAGCATTTTTGCATCGCCCATCCACAGGCAACTACATCATTTGCTTTTATTTTTATTTTTATTTCTTTACAATGTAAAGATTAAAACCTAAAAAATATCCAGTAAAAAATATTTTACTTCCATGAAGCATGGTGCCTGAATATCGAGGACTGTGGTGCTTTGAAATGGAGAAGATTAGTGTTTCTTAGTGGGCACAGTGGCAGAGAACGGTGTGGATGCCATCCGTGCCGAGCTGGGGCTGGGGGTTGTGTTGGGGAGGGAATGGACCACCATCAGAGTGTTCACTTAAAATGTCCTCTCCCCAAAATTTAAGAATGTCACGGTCACCACTTGGAATTTCCTCTGCAGGTAAATAAGACATGTTAACCTACAGAATGATGTGAGAAATTGTTTGACTGTCCTGTGTTAATAGCTCCCCTGTGTGAATGAGCTAACCTAAAATAGTAATAACTAATAATAATTATTATTATCATTGGAGAGTAAATGAAAATTTTTCATGGATACTTTCTGTTGGTATAAAATGTAGATTTTCCTTCACAGGCTTATTTGGTTTCCTACGGGTGGGATGCTTACATAGAGGATTAAATTTCATATCCATAATTTCATTAAAAATTTTGTGCTTTTTCCTTTTAACAATGGAGTCATATTTAGATCAGTTTCTTTGTATCATAATTGATAGGAGAGGCAAGTAATTCTATTAATAGTAAGAGTTCATGACCAACTTAAAAGGAATATCCAAATTTTTTTTATTCTCCACTGGAATTTCATTTTGAAAATTTAAAATAGACTTATTCCTTAAAAATAATTCAAAAGAAACATTCAGATACTTCTAAGATAATTATAATTGAGTATTCTATAGGAAGAGCAGTTTTCAGGAGCGTGCATGGTGACAAGTAAGTGACACTGTGTTTTATTAACTGTCCAGTTCTTCGTAAGGGATTGTTGTCAACACATACGTTACTTCGTCCTCTTTATTTCCAGAATCAGTTGCTTCCACTGTTTCCTCCCCTTTCTCTCCTCTTTCCAACACTCTTTATTCCCTTTTGTTCCTAATTATCTGCGAACTTACAATAAAGTTTCCACCACGGTTATCCACAGTACTTACTTTGTTCCTTGTTGAGTTTTTAACTACCCTATTCGCCAATTTTATAAAAGTTAAAGTAATCAGAAATTTAGAGAAAAATGCGAAATGCTATCACCAACCCACGGAGTAGACAGTGTTGATATACCTTGTGTTGATGCGCCTTAATGACTGTGGCATATAATTCTTCAGTTTCGCCTTGAATGTGTCTGTCTTTTGCAAATCTGTCCAAGCTGATCTGATTTGAGTGCAGGATATGAAATCCGTGCGGTCCTTTCAGAATGTGCTCCCCGGCCTTTGGAAAAGAATACGTCGTGATTTCCTGTGGTGGTTCAGCGGACATTTACTGTAGGCCTACTGTGCGCCAGATACAGTGTTCAGGACTAAAGATACGAAGACAAACTCGGGGCCCTGCCTGGCGGGGGTGGGCAGGGAGTGAGAGCTGAGTCAGGCCTGGATCCCGGCTCCCAGGACCCTCTGCGCCATCGGCAGCCAGTTGTCTGCCCAGGAGCCAGTGCTCGTGTAGCCCTGTTTCCTTCACCTGGAAATGAGACCGTTCTCCCTTGGTTCTCTTTAATGTTCCATTGAACCGTAACATTGTCAGTGTGTAACTATTGCAAATTTTTCCTGGAATCACATTATCGCTGCTTGGGGCCACCAGCTACACATTGTGGCTGCAGGTAAACAAGTGACTTTCAGATATTCAGATAGGCAAAACTTCACAACTCCTGTCTCAGATTAAAATTTTTGAACCTCTAATAACATCTGTCCTTTCTTTTCCCACAGTCGCACTCATAGGTTGTTCATAAATCCTAAGTGTTGGGTTTGCTCCCGTTAGGTGAAATTTTTAACTTTGCCAGAGCCGAACTTGGAGCAGCGTAGGAATAGTTAGGCAGCTTCTCCCCAGTACATCAAGAGTCTCTCCGCAGGGGTGTGTGTGTGTGTTTGTGTGTGTGTGTTTAGGGAAAGGAGGAGTTGTTTTTGACTCCTCCGAGGATGGCGAGGTTGCTTCCAAAGCACGTGCTGCGATTCGGCCCTGGCTTTGCAGGGCGTCAGCGCCCCATCGCTGGACTCCAGTCTGTCGCAGCATCCCTGGGCCTAATTTCTGCTTGTAATCTGATTACGGGTCTGAGCTGCTCCAGCCTGCAGCCTCCTGCTTGCTCTCACCGTACACTCAAGGACACAAGTGCCTGGTTTCTCTAGCCCTGCACTGTGAGAAATCTCAACCTAATTTTGCTTAGACCAGCCGAAGGTCCTTGCTAGTTGAGAATTAGCTGTAGAGCAGACTGTGACTGAGCCTTCTGTGTGCAACCATGTTCAGAAGCCCAGGCTTTTCCAGCTATTTGGGAGCTTTCAAATTCTCTGAGAAACAAGGTAAGGCAAGAAAAATATCAAATGCACTTATGTGTGGATTTTATAACATAATGAATGTCATGGAATCCTACATTTTCCCCTGTGTTATTCCTGTGTCCAGTTAGGTATATACTCTTCTCAAAGGACATTTCAAATATCTAACTGAATTTATAAATGAGCTTATCTTATGATTGCTGATAATGTGAATTTTTTCCCCCAGTAAGTTAGTTACTGCTAAATCACTGAAGCCTTTATGTAGGAAAAACTGCAGATTAAATTGGAATGCCCAGACTTTGGATCAAATTCTGGATATGCTGCACTTTGGCTAAAATATTTTTCTAAACCAAATGCTATATATACTAAATTATTTCAGTAGGTAGTGGTTGAGTGAGTGTCTTTTTATTAACTCTTCATGTGAAACAGTTTGGAATAAGATATTGTCTTTTTAGTGGATTTCTTCCAGCACACAGGAAAATTATGCTTTCAATTTAACTACAGAAGTGGTATCACATGTTCAGTTTGCTGGTTGAACAAAAATGAAATGCTGATTTTTTTTTAATCTCATATTTGAATCTCAGCTATTATATATCAAAAGTATTTTCTACCACAAATGCACTATTAGGAAGTTATTTGAACAATTCAGAACTCAGATTTAGGAATTTTCTTCTATAATATTTGATGGCTTTTGGAATTGAGTTTTCTTTCTTTAAATACATAGCAAGATACTTGTATAATTAGGAGAAAAGCCTGGATGTGTAATTGGTATCATACCTTTCATTTTATTATGTTTCTCTGGTCGGCCAGGTTTCCAAATTCCAGGATTGAGGATGTATTTTGATGGATGATGAAGTGTCAGAATCTGGTATATTTTGTACCTCTTTCCCCCCAGGCTTCTGCTCTTAAATATTAAACAGTAAAAGGCCCTTCCTTAGGGGAAGAAGTATCTGTTAGTGGTCTACTTGTGGTTTTCCTAGTGGACAAATGGTTACTATGCCAAAAGCTATAAAACAGATTACTTGCCATTAAACTGATTATAAATTTTGTCTGTGCCTGGTTTTGATTAACCCGTTCACTCAGGATGTGTGTTTTTCCTGTATGGAATTGTTACCAGCTGTCTTTACAAAATATATCTTGTCTTCAAAAATAAATGAAAGGTTATTTTGATGTGTTGTTATTATTTAGATTTTAATGAAAGCAATAAGGACACAGCTGAGGTGTCCTTAGATTTTAAGATTTTAAGATTTAAACCAGCTCCAGTGTTCTCCTAATTTCTCTGATTTCCCATTTTCCCTGAGATTTTAGCCTTGCGACTCCTGAACATCTCATTAGCTAGTTTCAAGAAATTTTTTTTTTAAAGATTTAAGAGGTCTTTTAAGAAATGTATTCCACTTTCTTCATGGAATTAGTTGTTTTCAGCATAAGGATTTGCCCAAATAAAGTTATTGTTATTCTGTTATTCAGTATTTAATTGCTTTGAGTTATTCTTATTGCCATAACATTTAAAGGATAGCACTGAACTGTATCAGAATTTTTTTTTCTTTCTTTTTAACTCATGGAGTATGTTGGCTACTTTTCAGAGGAGTAAAAATAAAATTGCCTATGTAAAGGGAGTTTGAAGAATGTTTTTATCATTGGATATTTTTTAACTTACCAAGAAACTATTTCAATGTTACATTATCCCTTTTCCCTTAGATCTCAACAAGAAAAACTTAAGCTTCATTGGATTTCCACGTCAAAGAAAAGTTCCAAGGTAAAGTGGCCTTTGCTCAAGAAATCTTAAGTTTTAAAGATTTATAGTGGCTTTTAAAAGTATTCTCTGAAATTCCTAATTCATTAGTTTAGATGTTTGGCAATATGTTTTCTCCCAGAGTTTGATTTATTAAAAATATATGAAGCAAAAGATTCTTTTTCTATTTAATGCCGTTTATGGGAATTATCTGGAGAACAGAACATTGGTATGTCTTGTCATTGCAAACTTGTAAAGGGCTATTATCTTTTCTTTCTCACACCTGCCTGTAAGCATGGGCTACCCTTTTGCAATCTGTCCATCAAGGAAGGGAGCGAGATTTTTTTTACGAAGTGTGTAGCCTTGCCCTTCCTCCCTGCCTCTTTCTTCATCCACCACATTTGTCCATTTGTCCCTGTGCCTTCCTGTTGCCCGGTCTTACCGCCTCTCTAAACCTTTCTGTACCTCCAGGTCCCTTGGCTGCTGTATAATTATGGGTGCTAATTTGATTTGCCTGGTGTGCTAAAACTCCATGACACATCACCACTGATGTAAGACAATGTGAAAATGAGTATCTGTGCCAAGCACCATAGCCATCTCTGGTGCCTCTTAGATCGCTGTCACTGATGGAGTTTGATAATCTCAAGTAGAGGCACAAAGTTATCATTCCCTTCCCACTCAGGCATGGATTGCAACTTATATTTCATTATACTAGAAGGACCCAACCCCTCAATCCACTCCGATGTTCTTGTGCCTAACATTGTATGATGACATTGTTTCTTGACTTAAAAGGGTTTGCATTTCAATAGCTTTAGAATAAACTGTTGTCTAGTTCCTGTTCTCAGCAAGCTGAGCCTAGTGGCTCTGCATTTCTTTGTCCTTTTTTTTTTTTTTGAGATAGGGTCTTGCTCTGTCGGCCCAGGCTAAAGTGAGTGCATCATAGCTCACAGCAACCTCAAACTACTGAGTTCAAGCGATTCTCCTGCCTCAGCTTCTTGAGTAGCTGGGACTACACGTGTGCACCACCATGCCTGGCTAATTTTTCTATTTTTTGTAGAGACGGGGTCTTGCTATGTTGCTCAGGCTGGTCTCGAACTCCTGAGCTCAACCAACTCTCTCTCCTCAGCCTCCCAGAGTGCTGGGATCACAGGCCTGAGCCACCGTGCCCGGCCCTGGCTCTACATTTGAAAATGGCAGAGTTGATCTTGTGATCACACTAGACAGGACACACCTTGGCATGCTTTAGCCAAGGGCGGAGTGTAAAGTGTAAAGTACGTGAGAGCAATCAGTGGTCCAGGGCCATCAATAAGTTTGTCTTAACTGACTCATGAATTAAGTCACTAGTCTTTGCTGATGCTTAGTGAGGCCATCTTTCTCATCTTTGCTATGTTTTTCATAGAATCTGAGGCTCATTTCCTAATATGTCACTATCAGGTTGGTTTAGTCAGTTTAGTCGTAAGTGACTAAGAAAAAGGGCAACAGGAAGGCATTGCTTATTCAAGGACAGGAAAAGCATGAAATATGAAAGTCACGTGCTTCCGTGGACAGGGGCTCAAAGGGACACAGCTGTTCTAAACTGGTGGGTATTATTTCACGTGCACCTCTGAAAATTGCCAGCTACTTGCCATGGTGCTAAGTGTGAAACGAGCTTGAGGGACAGGAGCCTGCCTTCTTAAAAGAAATCCAGTCGACCAGATACCAGCTCAAAAGAGACAAAAATATGAGGTAACGGGGTTTCACCTCCCCTGTCTTGCAATTCAAACTTCAGTAAGAGAATGAACAGGTTGGCGAGGGGCTTCACACCACGTGGGTGCCGGACAGTCCGTGATAGCGGCACATCCCCCGTCACAAAAGACAGAGGGGATAACAGCAGGTACGCTGCCTGCCCTGAATGGCGTCCCCTGGCTGCGACTGCTGGGCGTGGAAGTAGGTTAGTGGGACGCATGTAAGAGAAAGTTGTCATGGAAGCAGGGGCCATCTCTTCTCAGATTATGGAAGCAGAGGGAGGTACGTAACAGTAGGAGCAATTAGTCAGAAAGAGTGAGCGCTACTGCAGAGGAGATAAAGGTAATTGGATAAAAAAACCCGCAACGTTTCTTATTATTAGAAAGTGAAAATTATGGTGAAGAAAATTAGGTCTGCAGCATCTACTTTAGTTACGTCTAGGGAGACGCTCTCCTCCTGAAACGCAGGCACACACCTTTGGTTGAGTCCCGCACCAAGGCCTGCAGGGTTCCCTGCAGAGGCTGCGCCCTTGTCCCTGAGGAGGATGGAGGTGGCGGATGAGGTGGAGCAGGGTCCAGCCTCCCAGAGCTCCGTGCTTTTTGGGGTTGCTGGCCACAAGAGTTAGGGACGGCCAGTCACATTGCTCTGGTGCCCCTGAGTCAGAGAAGCAAAGAGAAGGTGATGCCAAGGCCCCTTGGGGCGTTTGTGTTTCATCAGCCATCAGATGATCAGAAAAAGTTACTCACTGACGAATGGTCCAGAATTCTTGACTGGTGCATCTCGCCTATATTTTCACTGCGGGTTAGTGGCCTCAGGTGTAGAAAGCCAGGGAAGAAACACGATTTTTTTAAACAAACCCTGCTCTCACATATTGATTTGAGGGCCCTTGCGTCACTCGCAGCTTTCGGCACCCCCGTGAGCCAGAGCCACGCTTCCGACACGGGCTGCGACCCTCCTGCCGCCCGTCTGCGTTGGCGCAGGGCATCGGTCATTTGGCTGGAACGGGAGAGGCAGGAGAAACAGGGACAAAATGTAAAGGCAGCCATGTGGATTCCTGTAATAAAAGCTTACCTTGAAGCTGTAGATTTTAAAAATTGATTACTTTATAAACGTATGCAAATAGGCTAATATTTTCATAGGTGTGTGCAAGGTGAGCAAAGGTGACAAGGACCGATGTGGTCCTCAGTGTGTACTGTTCCAAAGGTGAAAGAAGGAAATAAAGAAGAAGAAAAAAGAAAGAGGGGAAGGGAGGGAGGGAGGCAGGAAGGGGCTCATAACTGACGTTACTGAGTATGTCCTGACTATTCTCAACGTCTGTATTGATGTTTGACCCTGGCCATCATGTCAGTGATGCATAAAGTGTACACATAAAATACCTCAGGGTGAACTGAGGTACACAGTTGAAGTGATTTATGATATCTATTCATTCAACGTGTCCTTACTGATTTTTTAAAAATATTTTTTAAATTCATAAATTTCAAGAAAATTTAGCACATTAACTGCCATGTGAGTTGCATTTGACTCATGCTAGTTTTGAGCCCGGGGCCCCGTGAAGCTTATGTAACTCACACGTCTCTTCACCTCGGGAGCTGCAAGAACCGTCTTTCAAGTTGCGTGCAACAGTGAACCATGTTAAAAAGCATGAGAGATTTCCTAGCAGAGCTTTAGTTTTCGGTTGGTTTCTGACCAGCCGTCCAAAGGCTGTGCTTTATGTTGGTGCTGACACCATTTGCAGCTTGTTTCGAGAAAACGAGCGCCTGTGCAGCCAGGGGGTGTGGGGCGCTGGCTTGTAAATTTCGCTCTATACACTTCCCCGGCATGTTTAACTCAGAGGTCGTTTCTTAAGTTCTCATTGGTAGCTTCATTGAGCGTTTTGATAAACAGAAACAAAGAGGGACGTAGAGGCCTACGGATATTTAGTTTTGAAAATGCGAGATAGCATTTGTACCCCAAGATCAACAGCCCGAGAAGCTGAACGTTTCAAGGATTGTGTTGTTTCACTTTCATGTTGAATTTTTTTCCTGAGCAGATTTTAGCTTCCCAAAGAAAGTACAGAACTTTATCAAGATATCTAACTTAGCAGTTAAATAATCAGTTAAAATAACAGGCCATTCCTTAAGTAGGGTACATTTCTGCAGTTATTTAATTTTGTTAGGTTCAGGCTAAATCATACATGTGAATTAAACACTGAAAAGAATCACCACTGCCTCACGATTCACTGTTTGCGAATCTGCGCTAATTCTAAGTTTCCGACTAGGCAGGCGTCCTAGGATCGTCAAGCCAATCTGGAGTGTGGTTTGTAAAGCTTCATTATTCTCAAGACTTTTATTAAGTAATGTGAAGATGCGGCACTCATATGTATGAATGTAAGCCTTACTACACTTACACGCAATAACTGAGATGTCAGATGGGCGTGATTCTACAAAGCGGGAGGGTGTACCATGCTTTGAACGGTGTGTAAGTTCCTTCCGATTTAATGTATATACGGGGTGTGGGTTGTTTGCATGTTCCAGTTAGTGTCACAGCGACTTTCTCAGTTTCTCCTTTGGCCTCTGTGGAAACGCATCCCTGCAGGAGGACGGTCAGTGTCACAATAAACGCCTTTTCAGCCCTATCCTAACCCTCTGCGGGTGTGATGATAGCGGTGCCCCGTCTGCCCAGGTGTGTGTCTTCCTTCGAGGCAGCAGCACCGTCTGCCTTTAAGGACCGTGGAGTTGTAGGTACAGCAGTCCCGGGGCAGCTGTGCCTAGTGTTAGAGCAGGAACGAGATTTGCATCTCGTCTCCTCTCCTTGTCACATAAGCGTCTTTGGGCAACTCATGTAACAATTTCCTGTTCTGTGAACTGAGGCTGATGCTAGTTCCAGGTGCTGCCTCCTGTGTGGGGCTCGCTCCCACCTTCCAGCTCAGTGGGTCCTGGGCGGCTTGAAACCAGCCACCGTGGGAGTATTTACACCACCAGCAAATACCAAAGCAGCTGCTTTTGGGGGTGAGTGGGGGCCAGAGGGCGGAGCCAGTCGTAAAACATCAGCACACCACTGAGTAGTTCAGACTTCATGGGGTCTTGGGGAGGTGATTAAGATAATACCTGGGGTATGCTTAGTATAGGGGAGAAGTACACAGTAAGTGCTCAATTCCTGTATTATTCTCCCCCTTTCTTTCTTCTGATCATGCTGTGATTTACTGGTGGTTTGAACACATTTATTACTTTAGTAGAATTTCAACCCTGCAGATCACCTAGACAAGCTGCTGATGTTCTCAGGAAGGAACAGCACGGAGAGGTTGAGAGATTAATCCAAACTTACACAGCTGTTCTTGGGTATAGAGGAGGTGGTCAGTCTGAACCAAGGCCAACGACTCCACTTTAGCAATTTCTTCACACACCACGCCACCTGCCAACGCTGCTGTAGTTATTTAGTTGTATTAAAAAAAACAAAACATAGTATTAACATAAATGTAAAGTTATCAATTAACTCGATATAAAACTTTTTCCCTGTGATCTACATGCACACAGTTAACAATGTATAACAATAGCATAATTTTTATGTTCTGCATTTTTTTCACTTAATATCATATATCTTGATTTAAATTGACTTAAAACACTTTATTAATGGAATAATTTTTTAGCTTTCAGAAAGAGTTCTCACCTGAAGAGAAAGAACAATTTGCTAACCACAAAAGAGGAATTGATACTAAGCTCTTAACTGCACTTCCTAAAGGTAAGTCTTTTTCTAAATGGTTAACCTGTGTCTCGGCATTTAAATATCATGTTGTCTGAATTTCACTGAGGAGAACTCTCAGTAACCTCCAGCTTGTAGTCTCCTCTGTGTCCTTTCCTGCCTCATCCAAGAATTAGCTTCAGTTAATGGACCTGTCTTCTTGCATTTTTTATTTTATTGTTTTAGAGATAGGGTCTTGCTCTGTTGCCCAGGCTGGAGTACAATGGTGCAATCATTGCTCACTATAACCTTGAACTCTGGGCTCAAGTGATCCTTCTGCCTTAGCCTCCTAAGTAGCTGGGGTTAGGCACATGCAATAATGCCTGGCTAATTTTTCTTATTTTTAGTAGAGATGGATAGGGTCTCGATATGTTGCCCAGGCTGGTCTCAAACTCCTGGCCTCAAGCGATCCTCCCGCCTTGGCCTCCCAAAGTGCTGGGATTACAGGTGTGAGCCACCGTGCCAGGTTCTTCTTGCATTTTTTGCCCCTCTGGCCTCCTGCAGCTTCCCAGTGTTGGGGCTTTTCCACTTAATACCTTGTAGTTCCTTACCGGGCTACGGACAGCTGCTGCAGACTGTACCGTGACCATCCTCCTTCTTCCCCAGCAGGTGCCCGCGCATGTTTTGGGAGTTACTATTTCCACTGGTAAAGGTGCGCATGCGGTAACGTATTTGCACCAGCTCGAAGCCGACTCCCCCTGGTTTTGTCCGTGCAGTGACGTAAGCGATGCTTGCTCTTCGCTCGCACCACCTAACACTAGCACGAGGAACGGTCATTTAGCGCCAGCTCACAAAATGTCTTCATCCCAAACGAGCTACGTAACCCTTCCTTTCAAAGAAACAGGTTTGATGGAAGGGCAGAGTTTTTTTCCTGCTCTGAAAGAAAGAAATAAAACACAGAATCAAACCCAAAAGGAGTTAGACCAAAAGAAATATTCTTTTAATAGAAACTAAATCTAGCTGTAAAGGCCCACTGACGAATCGGGTTAAATCCTGAGGAAGTGGACGATGCCCAGATATAGTCTGGTGAGGGTGGATGTTCCAAAGACTCCAGGGATTTGGCCCGGTGAAGGAAACCTAAACAGGGACATGTTGCAATTCTCGAGTCATTACGACACTGTCAACTGAAAGACAGGCCTACTCTGTGTCACTCCAGAGGCCAAAAATAAAAATAATGTCTAGAATTACAAGAGGTAGATGTGATTTCATATGAGAAACAAAATTCTGGTTGCTCATGGCCCCTGGAAATGAAATGGACTCTGTCGTGATCCCCTAAACGCTCCCAGGTGAGTGTTGGAGGGAAAGGCCGTGCCGCGTGTGCCAGGGGACGGATACCCAGGAGAGTGCCCGCGTGGCCAGGTGTGCGGGCCAGCTGTGGAGCGGAATGGTCCTCCCAACATTTAGGACTCTCCGTGAAAGAGAAAGAAACCCAATTTAATCTGAGCCAAACTTAAGTGTTTAAAACCTGTGCAGATGATCAAAACCTAGTGTGAGAACGAACACACCGATATTGGCAGTGGCTGAGAAGAGCTGACGGACTGGGCAACGTTCCGTAGAGCCAGAGTCGCTTCCACAGTCTGAAGAGTCCCTCTTTCCCCTTCGCTCCCCCCGAGTTCCTTTTTTGATAAATAATACCACGGACAATGGTACAATCAGAAAAATTAAGAACCGTGTGAGGTGCTTAAGATTCCTTAAGGTTCAACAAATTATAACTTCATATGTAACAAAATTTTAAAACACCTAAGTTTATGAACCAGTTGTATCAGAAAATGTATCATAATTGATTATAAAAATATAAATTTTACAAATCAAAGATGATTTTATGCATTAACCAGATTTATGTTTCTAAATTAATGAAGTCCCTTAAATCTTTAAAGCGTGCTTTTAAAGTACAGTACCCTCTCTCCCCTGAGTTCCCTGTAAATTCCTCAGTCTTATTTCACGTATTTTTGCTTCGTAAGAATTGGGCAGGCGCATTTGGAAAGACCCTCGCATATTACCAACAATCTCTTTGCTTCTCCATCTTCAAAGATATGTCAATGATTTTGTCTGTCAAGTCTTAACAATATAATGTTAAAAATGAATTGATTATAATTTTGTTTTAATGACATTGACTTTTATGTTTGGTTATTAGTTTACAGAAGTTTCTTTTTGTTCGTTTAATGAGGGATTCTGACACCTCTGAAATCCAGCATTACAATGGCCATTGCTTTTTCTCTATGGGACGTCTTTTAACTGTGTGTCACAAACAAGCAATCAAGGGATTAAAAAACTTTACCTATATAAAGGTTATAATATTAAAATAGATTTTCCACTTAGGAATCATAAAACGAACCAAACATATTACTCTACTTTCTTTAACAGCTTTATTAAGATATAACACACATACCACACAATTCATTCATTTAGATTATACAGTTTGGTGGCTTTGAATGTGTTCACAGAGCCATGCATGCGTTAGCACAGTCAATTTTAGAACATTTCCATCACTCCAAAAAGAAGCCACATACCCTTTAGCCATTGCCACCCCCCCATTCCTCGAGTTTGTAATTGCTTGCTTTATAACCTGCTTGTCTTTATATTAGTGGCTGCCATCCAAGTGTAAAAGTTAAAGGGCACTACTCCTGTGGGACGTAAGATCAGTGTTCAGAATATTCCAGGTCTAGCCTGTGCTCTTAGGCTGTCAGGTGAAGGAAAGAGAACTGTTCTTGGCAGTACCTCTACCGCTTGTGTTTCTTTGGAAGACTCTACTGTACTCAAGTTTGGAGAGCTAAACTCAACAAAGTCTTAACCAGAAATCCTGTTTCTTATTTATTTATTTATTTATTTTGGTAGAGACAGGCTCTCACTATGTTGCCCAGGCCGGTCTCAAACTCCTGGCCTCAAGGGAGCCTCCCCCCTCAGCCTCCCAAAATGCTGGGATTGCAGGTGTGAGCCACCGCGCCCAGTAGCATTCCTGTTTCTTAGAGCTAATCGAAGAAACTGTGTTTCCTAAGAAAAGCATCTAGCAGACCAAGTTACCTGGAATATTGGTGTTATATAGTCTTGTTGCAAAGTATATTAGGTAGTTAAATAACTTTATGAAGTATTATGGCGCTGCTGTCAAAGTCCCTTAAATTGCCTTACTTGAAAACTGACCAACCAGCTCCTGTTAGAAATAATAAGTAAAGAAATAGATCATAGAACCCATACTGCCACGGCAGCACCACTCTGAATTACTCAACCGAGAGTAGCAGGCCGAGACAGCAGGTGTGATAAAGGATGAGTTGGTATGTTTAAAAGTCTTAATTAACACATTGAAAGCAAAGTAGAAAATTACTTATTCCGGTGGAAATTACACCATCTGTGCTTATTTATATCTGGATTGTATAATAACTACTATTATTAAACCTGAACCATTTATGAATTATAATTGTGACACAGCATACAATCAGTTGAATTATAGCTGTTGAATCTAATTTTTAAAAGCATTCTTATTCTTATTCTATTTTTAGGAAATATACACTGAAAAATGCGCATCATGCTGTAACTTACTCTTAAATGATTGAGAGAAAATATTATGTAAATATGTGTGTATATATACATGCACACATATGCATGTGCACACTTATGCACATGCACACGCACACATATGCACATACATATGCACATGCACACATATGCACACGCACGCACACACATATGCACATACATGCACCTGCACACATATGCACACATGCTCGTACACACATGCATATACACACATGCTCACATGCACACATAAATATACCTATGGAGAGAGAAAAAGGGATAAAAATAAACCACATGCTGTAAAATGTTAACATATTATGAAGGCCATATTTTAAATTTTCTGAGTGAGATTACATAAAAATGTTTTAAAATTCTAAAAGAAAAGGAACCTTCAAGATTATCAATCAGAGGGAAACTTTGATAAAATTGTGGGTAGTCTCTATAAATGAAACAATGGAGTTACCACATAGATTTCCACAGCAGGGGTAACTTCCGTCTATAATATTTTTAGTATTAGTTTTATACTAATAATAATATAAAAGCCATGTTTTATATTATTAATAATAATATGAAACAAACATATAATTAATGTATAATTACGCTACATGTTTGTTATGTTAATTTTACTTTTAAATTATAGATTGGGGAAAAGAAGCCCAACTTGAAATGTCTCTCTACTATTTCTTTCTGTCTTGCACATAATTTCTTTCATAATCTTGTTGATAGGAATGAGGAAATCTTGTAAATTGAAAAAGAAAGAATAGACTGAGAGGTAATTATCTGTTTGCTGGAGGAATTTTTTATTTTCCTAAAAGATTCATTACAGGTTTCCACTAAGAATTAATAAGCTCACCAGTGCATTTAAAGTGTAGTTTAATGGTGACCTAATTTCATTCCTCAGGGAAATGATCGGAGAGAACCCTAAGTTGTCATTTCAAGCACCCACTGTGTTGATGGATACTAGCTCCTGGGAGCAATAGGCTTGAGCGAGCTCTGAGTGGGAATCCAGGCTGGACTGAAGGGTGCAGTGATGTGTTCGTGCTGTCTGTATGGGGGACCCAGGGCCCGTTCAAAGTCCTTGTGCTGGGATCAGTGGTTCTCAATCCAGAACAGCCCATGCGGGGCTTTGAAAACATGTGGGGGCATTTTTGTGTCACCTTGACTGGGGGCGCTTTAGCGTTTAGTAGCAGGTGTGATATTCTACCTCCTGCAGCGCAGGGCTCACCATGAAGGCATTTCCCACTCAAAAGGCCCTCAGCACCCCGCTAGTGGTCCGGGATCTCTTCCAGGGCCAGCCTGAGCCCATGACCCTGCCGAGGTCCGTCGTAGGTCTGTTAAGTGCTCGCCTGAGATCATTTGTCCTCACACCCGAAGCGAATAGCTGTGAGATGGCAGTGTTCACCGGTAGGTGGCCCAGCCTGTGTTGTCCAGAAGGGGACAGAGATCTCCATGGGCAATAGGATAACTTGCCTTGTCCCATCCCTCTGCTGGTCTCGCTGCTGCAGCCTAGAGGTTCATCTTCCGTGGCGACATGCCTTTCTGGCTCCCTCGTCCTGCCATCTCAGTCCTTACAGAATATTGAAACAGGGCGCGAGTGGCACTGGAAACGCCTGCCTTTGCTGTAGGTGGGAGGGGCGCGTCCTCTCCCGATTACTTGATCCTTCTAGACTACAGGAGATAAAGAACGGTAGGAAGCAACTTGCTGCTTAGCTTTTTCACAGACTGCTGGAATTGTTCTGGTTACACATCTTTAGTTGCATAATTTCTATAGAAAAATTTAAAAATTAGTTGAAAATTTACTGAAATGAAAGTGATTTTCAATGGTCTCTAATTAGAACCAAAAAAAGACATGTCTTAACTTTTTCCCATGGAATTTACATGACACTCTGCGTGTGTTCACGTTTTTTGTACTTACCCAGTAGAAATAATTCAGGGGGAGAAAAGCTTGGTGTCATTATGGTACTCAGGACCCTATTAATGGACTCTCTCAGTTATGTGTTTGAGTATGGGTTTAAGTCGTACCTTTCAGAGCCCTTGGAATTTGGGTTCAGTAGTCTCTTGAGCAGTCTTCGGAAAAACATGGCCTGTTCTCCTCTTTGGGGTTTAAATAATTAATTAAAACTCTTTGGTTAATATCACCCTTGAAGATATTTTCAAAATATGTATTACCAGCCATTAAAGTTTTATCACCGTAATCTCACGAGAGCTCATTTGCTAACTGGGAAGCTCATTAGCCAAACTTCCCTCACTAGGCAGGAAGCGCCACCGTTAGCATACCGTCTTCTAGAAAGGGACGGAATTAGCACTGCGGAGCGAGCACACCTCTGCCTCCAGCAGCTCTGGTTCCTGGGGCGGCCACCTGAGAGGGACTATTATGAAGCCAGCTACCTCCACAGAAGCCAGTTGAGCTAAAGTTTGGGGGTGGCTGTCATTGAAAAGGGAAACAAAGAAAAACAAGGCTCGTGTCTCTGAACACAGTCAAAAGGCAGGAAGAAAGTCACGCGCGCGTGTGTGTGTGTGGTTTTGACTCATTACTAAAATGACCACTTTAAAGAATAAAACAAATTGAAGCAGTTGAAAATTAAACTCCACGTATTCATAATCCCCTCCTTTGAGTCTCGCCTGTGACTCAGCCTTTCAGAGCTTCTTTGGCCCGGGGCTGCCCAGCCACCAGGCCCTCTCCCACGCCTGCCTAAGTCCTCAGTCAGAGCCATTCAATGAGTGAATTTAGGCCGTTGAGGAGGAGGCAACAAGGGAGACCTTTATTCTCTACCAATTTGGGCCATTTCTGCAGAGAAACAATTGTCTGGCATCTCAGTCATATCCCTGCAGTCAGTGTCACGTGAGAAGCAAAACATTTTCTCTGGCCTTGCAGTGTTGCCAGAATTGGGGTAATTACTTTATCCATCATCCACTTAAATTACAGCAAGGAAAAAAAACATGTTAATTTTTCCTTCTAGCAAACCCTGTGGGGGGGTGCTTAGGACCTGGGTTACGCTGAACTGTAGCTAATCGAGGTCTAAGCCACGTTCGATTCCGTTGCAAACACAGTCAGGTAGTTACAGACATTTGCAGATTACAGGACAGGGTGAAACAGGAGTGGGTGAGAGTTCGTTGCTGAAACTTGCTGATGCCACGTGGGGTGTGCAGTGCAAGTCTCAAAAGTAGAGACTTTTCGAAATGTTTTCCGTAATAAAAGCTTAGAATACTTTGTTAAACCAAACGAAAATTAGAAGCAGATACTGGGATTTCTGCTTAAAAACACCTTTGTAGAGAGATCTCACTTGTCAGGCCTCCCTTGAATGAAACAGAACCTGTCCCCCTGCCCTGTATGATGTTTCTTAGCTGAACATGAGACATACGTGTGAGTGTATGTGTGTACACGCACACACACACGCTTACTCATTTGGCATCTTTCTCCCCTACTAGGAAGCAACCTCCAAGAAAACAGGAGCTGTGTCAGTTCTGTTTATCACTGTCACATGGGGGCCAAGAACAAAATTTCAGTTCAACCAGCACACACTGTGTGAGTGAGTGAAATGAGTATGTGACTACTAACTACTAGACTTTCTTTTTGTTCTTTTGTTTTGTTTTAGTTGCAGAATTAAGAAAAATCTTTGAACCAAAGAGGAAAGAATTTTTAGAAATGAAAAGGTAAGATCTTTATAGTATGGAATTAAGAGGTGAAGGACTTGGCAAAGCAGCGTTTAGTTTTCCTTTAGAACTGATTGCCATTGTTCACCGTGCCTTTTTTGGTGTCTGCACAGAAAAGAAAGAATTGCCAGGCGCCTCGAAGGAATTGAAAATGACACCCAGCCCGTCCTCTTGCAGAGCTGCACAGGGTTGGTGACTCATCGGCTGCTGGAGGAGGACACGCCTCGGTACATGCGAGCCACCGACCCGGCCAGCCCCCACATTGGTGAGCACGTGTGTCAGGCCGGGTGGCCCGACCTCAGGCAGGATGCTGGACTTGTTACACGTTGCCTTTTTTTAACCTAGTGGTATCAGAAAATGAACTAGTCCACGAAAGTGATTTCTGTGGATACAAATTTTTTATTACATGTATTTGTTAAAAATAGCAGTAACACGTATGTCAGCTCTGCCCTGGTCACAGATGTGGTCCTCCAGTATCACAGCAGTAAGATGTGATTCCTCTTGGCACGTTGTTGGGTAACTGACGACCGATCATATCCCCCTTAGACTGGGGCCCTTCAAAGGCAGGAACTGTGTCCGTCTTTCTGTACCCTCCGCCCGGCACAGGCTCTGCTGTTAGAGACCCTTAGCGAATGTTTGTTTGGTAAAGGAATGAATGAGACAACTACCTCCGAGTTCTCCTGGTAGGTTTAGACTAAATGCCCAGGTGCCCGGCACAGGCAGCCCCTGCTCTCGGCAGGGAGAGTTAAAGGCAAAGCTGGAGCTTGCATAATTAGGGCATTTACTCTAAGTGTTTATGCAACAGAACATTCCGTTGAAATCATTTAATGTATGTAATTTTAAATACATTGCATATTTATTTCATAGGAAACAGTACATCAAGCCAGCATGACTTAGCTTTTCTTTGATTACTCAGAGTCATCGTTATGGGCATGAAATATTCAACTTGACCTCGGGAGAGGATGTTGGATGCAGGGCTGCACTTCCCACCCCACCACCTCTGAGGCTCTGAGCTCTGTGCTACTGCTTTTTATAGTTAGTGTTTTCTAGTGTCTTCCTCGGTGAGGGCTGTTGATCTCACATCATGATGTTATCAGTTTGCTTGTCACTGCGGTTTCTAATTTTCTGTGGCCAGAAAACTAGAGACCTCAGATATTTTTAAAATGGCATGCGTGAGAAATCAAGAATAGACAGATCAGAGTACCAAAATTGATAGCCAGAAATAAACCCTAGTGTATATAAAATGTTAATCAATGTGTAGTATGTGATAATTTAAGCATCACATATTAGTGAGAAAAGGAAGAATTATGTAATAAAATAGTACTGGAAAAATGGGTTAGCTGTAGGGTGGGAGAGGGGTATATTCCTCTTCTCACTTCATACCAAATCCAAAAACTAGTTTCAGTTACTCATGTGATTAATTCGAAGGAAACAATTGAAAACATAGGTGAATATTGAATTCAAGTGGAGTGGAAAAGGGTTTTCAAAGCGTAGAAACAGACAGCTGAAGAAATCACCAAATGAACAGGTCAGTTGACTACATAACAATTTTTATCTGTATTTCAAAGAGAGTCTTACAAACACATAGACGTCACAGCAAAATTACACCACAAGCAAGTTTGAAAATATTCGCAAAGATGACAGAGGGCTAATATTCTTATAAAAGCTTACACAAACCAATAAAAACGACACTATGAATGAACAGAAGGTAAAGCTCTGGCAGACATTCCAGAAAAGAGAAAGAGAATACAGATAGCAAAGAAACAGTGAAAAAATGCATACATTCTCTTTCTCTAGTCATCAAAGGCAATTCTTTTTTTACACTCAGTGTTTGTGAGGAAGCATATATTGTGAATATAAGTGTAAATTGATACAGACTTTATAGAAATTAATTTGTTGCAGTCTGGCAAGTATCTTAAAATGCTGTGCCCTTTGATAAAGCGATTCCGCTTTTATGAGTCTGTCTAGTATGATACTAATCAGAAAATCAAACTGATTAGAAGTTAGAAACAACCTAAATACCCAGCCATATAGGAAGGGTTAAATTAATTATGGAATGTCTATTAGATAGAATATTATGAAGCCTTAAAAAATGATATCTTCACAAGAAGATTTATAAATATAGGAAAATATTTTCTATAGAACTTTAGTAACACTAAATTTTTTATATAGGAAAAAAGGGAAGAAATCAACTATCTAAAAGACTAGAAGGAATATAGAAAATGTCAAGTTATCAGTGCACAGTGTGATTACTGGCGATTCGGGCTTTCACCCTCATGTTTGCCTGTTAGACATTTTATGCATCAGACATGCTGCCATCGGAAAAAGGCACTTCTGCGAAAAAAACAAAACCGGGTGACTGTCAACGTGGGCCATGTTGTCGTGGTTACTATCAGAGCCTGCGAAACCACAGTCCATCACTTGTCACGTTACAGCAGTTCAGTTCTCTGCCATCTTTTCTAGAGGACTGTGAACTCATCCGGTGGCGTCACCTGTGACATATTAAACTCACAAAACAAACAAGTAAATAAATAAGGGAAATAAGCGCTGAGCAAGGTCTGGGGCTCTGGGAGCGAAGGGCTGGGTTTTGGTTTAAGCTGTGGCTCACGGAGCTGGGGCCCTTCACTCCGGATCTCGGCCTCCTTCGGCAGCCCAGGTAACCCATCTCAGGTAAACACACCTGTGTGGGACATTGGTCCTGCCCAGCATGGGCGTCTTGTGCGTACATACGCGACCTTACCTGGAATCCGCACGTGTTGTCCTGTGATCTTCTTGCAGGCCGCTCAAATGAAGAGGAGGAAACTTCCGATTCTGCCTTAGAAAAGCGAGCTCGACCCAAGCTCCGCGCGGACAGCTCGGGCGTCGGTGCCGACCCGCCCTGCGGCCCCGCGGCCATGGACACCCAGGGCCCGGGGGCCAAAGCCGAACGCATCGCCAGGTACAAGGCGGAGCGGCGGCGGCAGCTGGCGGAGAAATACGGGCTGACCCTGGAGCCCGAAGCGGACCTGGAGCACCTGTCGCGCTACACCAGGTGCAGGAGGGACCCCAGCGCGGCCGAGAAGCGCGCGGGGAAAAGCGACAAACCGGCAGAGCCCGGCAAAGACTCCAGCGCTCCGTACCCGGGGACGGAGACCGCGGGGCTGCGCACCTGTGCAGGTGAGTCGGAGGACGGCGCCCGGCACGCGAGCGACGGCGTTTCCGAGCAGGAGGTGCTGCTGAACGTGGAAAACCAAAGACGGGGCCAGGAGCCCAGCGCCACCCGGCAGGCCCATGACCGGCCCCCGGCAGCCGAGAGTCCCTCGACCTTCTCGTTCTCCGGGCGAGACTCCTCCTTCACTGAAGTGCCAAGGCCCCCAGAGCAGGTGCACAGCTCCTCGCTGCAGCAGCCGGCGCCCCGGAGCCCCCCTGCTGGTGACCCGCCCGGCCCCGCCGAGGCCCGGCCCAGGTGAGCTCACAGCGCGGCTAACCACACCTGTCGCGGGGGCCAGGTGCCCGCGCTGCGCCTTGCCACACCCTGCGAGTGTCCGCGCTTACTAGAGATACGTGATGGTGACCGTCTAACATCCCCACCATCAGAACAGGTTCCACCAAAGCAGGAAGCCATGTGTTCTTTTTGTCAGTGTGTTTCTGATGTTCCTTTCTAAAGTACAGTAACACACTGAACAAGTGTCACGGGGACACTGTCATGGAGGCCTCATTTCCGCACCCTTCCTTATACCAGATTGTCTACCTGCCTTTCATGATTTATCTTCTTGTTGGTTTTCTGTAATCATCCCCAAGACTTGCGGGGTTCAGTGATTGCCTTTTGCTGTTGGTGAAACTCACACCACTAACCAGTGCCAGGGCCGCAGCGTGGGGCGCAGAAGTGTGACAAGTGCACTGAGCTTGACTGTGATGTATAGTTCCCAGATAGAGCAGGTGCTGACACAGGTGTGTAAAAGAACGCCTCATTTAAAAGAGCAACCGTTAATCGAAACCACTGTGAAAGGATCTACTACAGGTAGGAAAGGCTCCCATCTGGGAAAATTACGGAAGACAGGAATTCAGAAAGTCAAATGCAAGATGAGAATGTATTTATTTCCAAATTTAAATAGAAAAAGTGTGATGAACATATTTAAAGTGGAATTTACTTAAAACATCCTGCTTACAGCTTTGGGGCAATTGTCTAGGTAGACTCCTAATTGTGGTTTTCAGTTCAAACAAGCAATAGCTTCCCAGGTGAATCAAGATTGAGAACCTAAGGTCAAGCAGATTTGTTCTGAAAGAAAAAATATATATATTGGAAAAATGCCCGTATTTGTTTCCCACTGGGATAGAGTGGTGAACACCTGGTCGTCTCTCTGGGGCAGTGATACAGCTGAAGGAGGCTCTGTTAGTTGTTGGAGTTTATTAAGCCAAAGGCCTGTGACCACACACTTCATCATCCAGACTGAAATGTTTAGAAATATCAGCTTCTAAGAGAATTAAATACTGCAGATCCCAGGAATGTATTCTGAGGGCCTTTGTTCAGCCTTTGTGCTTAACTACTTGAAACTTAGGGACTGTGACCTATTGTCTTATATTTTGAAATGAGGAACTTTTGTTTGGAAAGTTTTCATTTCGCAGTAGAAACAGTGTTCTTGGTTGAGTTACTCTGTCAAAGCCTTCCTGTCTTTTGTGCAGAGGACAAAGAAATCTAGCAGATTCCAATTTAGAAAGAATAGTAGAGATGTATAATTATGGTGGTTAAAAAAATGAAAAATCTTATTTTGGATTGCCATGAACGACACTGCTTAAATTGTTATCACAGTGGCTAGGTTAGTCACCTGGATCACACATCATAGTTTCTCAGTAAGATTTTTGAATCATTTGTAACAGTAATTAAAAACTTTGTTGGGTATTCCAAGTGAAAAGACAGGATACTTAATAGCTTTGTGTGAGTTAAAATCTTAATATTAAAAAATGTATTTAACTTAAAGTCTTAATACCTAGGCAAAAGCACTGTTGACTTATTTAGGCCTGTAACAGACAAAGCCATTTCTTTATAGGTTATTTTGAAGAAGCATATTACCTAGAAGTTTCCATAAGCCTACCTTTAGCTTCACAGTGCTTTACTTTCATGAAAAAAAAGACTCAAAAGAATTAGGAGATTGTAAAGGAATTCCAGAACAGGCACAGGCTTTATTTTTTGAAGCTATTCAAGGTGTAAAATTCTATGATTCATAGGCAAAGAAACACAAATCATTTCATACATATTAGGGAAATACCTGAGCTCTGTTTACGTAAAGAGGGATGGAAAATAATGTGTGAAAAATTTGCCGTTTAAAAATGTTAACATTTACTTTGTACTGACAACAGTCATTCAGCTTGTAAAATGGACTAACATTCTGCTTAGATGTCCTTTATCTAGAGCCAGGAAATTCAAGTTTCGGAAAGTCATTGTCTGATTTCCATTAGGGAGGAAATAAGACAGCAAAAAACACTTTGCGACCTAAGACAATGACAAAAGAAACCTCCTGGGTGAACGAAATGACCATAAGTGAAAATAACGATGTCATTTGATATGGAAATATGTAACAGAAAAGTTTAAGAAGTTGAAGAAGTAAGGGAAAAAGTATCCACAAATGATTTTAATGCTGTGTTTTTTCATAGATTTGTTCTATCATGGAAATGGAATATTTTTCTCACTGCTTTACTGTCTTATCACCTAGCTCTGCTGAGTTTATTCTGGCTGTTAAATCTCTGAATTAACTCATTCCGGTTTCATTATTTCAGTTTGTGCTTGCTAGCAAGGGGCTGTTTTATTATTTAAATATGTATACACCACTCACGAGTATACCATCAAAAGTGTCCTAGTGTCCTAAAAATTCAAATGTGAGTCAGATATCTAATGCAAAAGTGTTGGATGTGCTCATGTACACTAACACCTGTACATACTTGTGCGTATATATAGAATAATCGTTCGTTCTTATATTTCACTGTGCCGTACTGGGTGTCAGAGTTATAAGCTAAGTAACAGTCTTTAGGACAATATTTACCTAAGTAACAAATTTGTTTTGGAATTAATTAGTATTCATTCAGTTTGTACGATAAAGAAGATATTTTTAATTAATTGATGGACTGATTGATCGATATTACAGGGTCTTTAGCTCAGAAATCCTGTTAGTTCACCAGAAATTCAGATGACCACATCGTTCTAAAGAAAACCGAGAATACACATAGTCACCAAAAAGACAAAAGAGAGAATAATAAAACACCCCAGCCCCCACTTCTCCAACCCTTCCGAACCTTGTAAACTTGGGGTTTCAGAGGTTGTTTTTTCTGGAAACGTAGTGTTACTGATATGAGCCATTCTGTTTTAATTCAGCCACTCTGAATTTTAGAAGAAAATTCAAAGGGATTTGGGTCCTATGGATTATTCAAATTTTTTAAAAATCTGAGCTCCTGCTACTACTAGAAATCCTGAATCCAAAGCTCCTGTTGAATTTGCTACTTTGCGCATCTGTTATTTAAAAAAAAAAAAGGAAATGCCCGTCTATGCCCTTCTATGAGAGGAGGAACTACCTGGAGTCCCACACTGGGAATGCTGGGCCGCAGCTGTCGCTCTCTGTCCTCCGAGAACTGTGACTGGCCAAGTGGAGAATGAAATGGAACTTACACCTGGTGTTCTAGGGTGATCCACTCTGGAAACCTTGTTTGTCATTTTCTTTTTTCATTACTCTACTGAGATCTCACAGCTCTCCTCCTCCCACTTAGCAAGCTGTATCGTTAGTGGCCAGAATGCAATGATGGAGGTTTCGTGCAGAGCTGAGGCTGACACTGGCCCCAGGAGAAGTTGCCGCTGGTGGGTGATGGTTTGGGCAGGGCTCCCCGTGGACACCAGACAGCTGTGGATTGGCTCAGGACAGACCAGGGCACCCTCTGGAATGAAGCTTTTCTGCAACACCTTGATGTGGCGCAGACGGAGCCACTAGGAAGGGAAGGGGCTCCTGCTAGGCACTAGAAGTTACTTCTGATTTGCATTCGCTCGTCTAAAACTGTCTAAAAACTGTCTTCAGTCTAAAAACTGTCTTCAGTGTCTCAAGCTCTCGTGGCTCTAGTTGACGGTCTGTGTCGGTGCACGGACAGAGCGGAGCGCCGAGCCTTCTGCCATCCTGCCTCAGTTCCCGTTCCTGCTGGCAGGCAGGTCCTCTGACGGCATGCCGCAGGGGGCACGGCACGGCGTCATGGAAAACACTCATCTCAGGCGCCAGTCTCAAAAGAAGAGACCGCTACATACTCCTCCTCGCAGCTTATCCTAGTATCGAAATGGAATTATTTTCATCTTTCGGTCTCCGAACCCCCAGATATCTGTGCTCCCCACCCTGCACTAGCAGCTTTGAGCTGTTACTAGAGGATTAACTCATTCTCATTTTTTCATTTTATTCTGCTCTCACTGACAGGTGGCAATTCCTGTTCATTGAATTAAATAAAACATACCACCCAAAATACTAGCTACAATGCATACTAGCAAAAAATTCAAATGTGTGCAACATTTTAAATGCAAATTTTGTCTGCGAGCGTGTGCCCATGCACATTTGACACCTGTGAGTATGTGCAGAGCTGTCCTTAGCAGTTTTCCTGTACAGGCAACTTTTAGCAAATTAACTGTTAACTTTAATGAGATGGAGAAGTTAATAGCCATTCTTAATGTTTTATAATTAGAAGCTGTTACATAACTAGCACTGGACACCCACATGGTGAAACTGATTTTACTGTGCTGGACTTAACTTCACTTTGGTAGCAGGAAGCACTTGTTAGTCTATTGACTCTTAGGCGTTGTAGGGAAATAAAGCATGTCATTATATATTACCACGTGCTTAGGGATAAATAAAGCATGTCATTATATATTACCATGTGCTTAGGGATATAGTCCCAGAGCAACTCCTGGCCTTTATGAAAACTCAGGGTGACTTACTACTTCCTGGTAATACAAATCTCTGCCAGCCAGTTGCCATAGCAAAGCATGGTCTCTTACACGTGAAGTCACCCCCTCGTTGTGGTCTCTGATAACCGTACGTACAGTCCTCTCCCAGTGGAGGGAACTTCTGCGCTATGGGGAGCTGGTTCAGCCCAAGACCCCATAAAATAATTTCTCTGTTTGTTTCTGAGGACAAGCCTTTTAGGTACCTTATGTAAATCTACACATGCTGTTTCTGTGATGCCTCCCAATCTTTGTTCCTAAAATTTCTGACCTTCAAAGGACAAAAACAACAAACTGTCTTTTCTACAATGATGAAAATAGCATTGACATGAATAAAGAATTTTAGACTCTTCGAACCAGAAGTAACCCTGGAGATTATTTAGTTAAAAAATCTATTTTATACATGGAAAAAACTAAAGATTTAAAAAGCAACTTGATCGAGATCACATAGCTACTTTGACCAAACTGAGGTTGTCCATCCATCCATCCATCCACCCACTCCAACCTCTCCAAGTCCGGCGCAGTTCCCCCCGCCACGCTGTGCTCTGTCCGCGCTATTTTTCATCATGTGGAAAGGAGAGTTTGCTGGTTGTGCCCTCTGAAGGTTACAGATTTTAGGAAGGAAGGTCAGGGTGTTATAGGGACATATAGAAACAGACATATGGAAACATCCATCCTTATGGATTTGCATAAGGTCCTTAGAAAGCCTTGTCCTCATAAAGAAAATGGAAACCTGTAGTCTAGGATGATTCAGACTCGTTAGGCATCCTCCCATCTCTGCATACTCCATGGGTCAATTTCAGCTCTAAGGCAGTTTACCTAATTATTCAAGAAAATTCTATCAAGCCTTCTGTGTGCCAGGCACTGTGCTCCTACCTGGGCATATCATTAACAAAAAGTGTTGGAGATAGCTACGGCACAAAGGGGGTAACTTTGGTTCTTGAGGCCAAGGTTGGGTGCCATGGAATACCGAGCATGGGGTATGGACCTTCCCTCTTGGAGAAACGGTCATAGTTGAACCAAGTCCTTAGGGAGGAGGTGGGTTTGCTAGACGTGGAGGGGAGGCTGCCCCGGGCAAGAATGCACAGGCGTCCAGTGTAGACCCAGAAGGAGCAGGATGGGAGGAAGTGGAAAGCCGGGTGGGATCATCCATGGGGTACCTCAGGTGACTCGACCAGGCACTTGGCCTTTGCCGTGTGGACAGGGGGCAGTGCTAGAGGATTTTAAAGCAAGGAGGATTGATTATGCACTTCGGAAATGCTGCTCGGGAGGAGCATGGAGCGTTAGTCTGAGGGATAATCGATGACCCACAGGGAGGACAGTGCAGAGGTGGGTGCAGGTGCCAGGCCCTGAGGCGGCAAGGCCCCCGGTGCCAGGGTGGGCTTTGTCACGGACCTGGTCCTAGTGGCATCTCCTTAGATAGTCTGGAAGATACCGATGACAGGGTGGTCACATTTCTGGAGGAGGGATCATAAATAAGTTCGATGAGCAAAAGAGAGAGGCAGGGGCGGGATGGAGGGAAGAGCGTTGCAGGGAAGAGAGCACGTGTCCCTGGGACAGTGCTTGGAAACCAACACGGTGAAATTTAATAAAGTCCTGTATTTAGGGGGGAAAATCAGTGCACAGGTTCAGATTGGGGGGACCTGATTCGACAACAGTTCATGGGAAACAGACCTCGGAGTTGTAGCTGACGGCAAGGTCTTTATGTGACTGCCAGAGTGATTAGACCCACCCCGGGGGACGGTAATGAAAGTCAGCTGCCAGCAGCACAGGTGGGCCCTGGTCTCCCTGTGTCCCGCGGTGTCGGATTACGTCTGGGCACCTCACTCTAACAGGACGGCTGACAAAGGAGGGCATGTGCAGAGGCAGCCACCTTCCCTGCTTTCCTGACCTTTCCAGGCTTTTATAGACTTTTCTCTGTCTTAGTAGAAATTGGAATCATTTCTGGAGGCTCGTGCACATTCTCTGGTGTTCAGACTCTCAGAGCAGTCTGTTCTTCTCATTATCAGATTGTCATTTTCCCAGAGACGATAGAAAGCTGAAGCTCGGCTTGGCGAGGGAGCCCCGATGCTATCAGCCCGGCTCTGGCTGGCGATGGTTCTGCTGGAAGGGCACAGAGGAGAAAGAGATCATGAACCAAAAGGGGTGTTCTCCAGAGGCAGCTTTACCTGCACCCCATTTCTTAGGCAGAAGGATATTCGAAGGCCCAACACCCTAGGACAAGGCTGTCATACCCAGAAGAGGATTGTAGCAATTTTACTGGGATTTCCCCAGACACAGGACTGAGGATTTGGTATTATGTGAGTCTGTGAGACCAGCAAGGATGATAGCAGTAACAGCATCCTTCATAGGAGCCTTAAGGGAAAGGCAGGTACCGTGCCTTGGTTATTCTCCTATCTCCTCCCTGCTAGTGGCCATATCCAGCAATACCAAGTGACCCAGCAAATCATTTCTGAATGAATGTTCTGCTGTTTTCTGTGTTTCTTAAAGTGCCACTAAACTCTAGCAGTGCTGTTTGATAGCCAATCTGCAAACTCTTTGTCAGCCCACGACCTGTAAGAACCTGAGACTTGCACCTGAGTGTCAGTCGGGGCTCGTTTCCTTCGTGAGAAAGTCAGGCTATGGAGAAAATGTCAGCTGAACGCAACGGCGGGCTCAGTGACATTGTTAATTTCCCGTCTGGTGCAAGCCTTTCATCTAATTGGGGACCGGCGACACTGATCAGCAGAGCACTGTAAAAGCACTGGTGTCTATGACAAGGCTCTTACTACTTTGAGATTGGAATTCTTGTCTGTGGTGTTGAGTCAGTGTTTTCATAAATATTATTGAACTCTCAGTGGGTGTTGTGATAAGTGAGCAGAAACTCACTGGCTGCTCCTGAAGCCTTGCGGACTCAATCCCCAGCCCTGAAAAGCGGGGTCTAGGCTGGTCTCTTGACTACGGCCATCGCGCCCCTAGCTCACCTTCTTCTAAGAGTGGTGGTTTGAATCAGGAGATGCGGAAACTCAAGTCCAGCGAGGAGGCAGAAACGTGGTCCACCGTGGTCCACTTAGGACGGCCTAGTGTAGCACCGTCCTCAGATTCCAGCAGTTTCTGACAGTTCTATCTGCACATACCTTCTGCCATTGTTTCTGGGCCAAGGTTACAGCGTTTAGGCATTCGCACTGAGATCAGCTCAGAGAAAGACTGGGAGAAAGTGGTTATCTTACATTTATCTTGCTTCTTCCCCCAGAAAATGCTTCATTTCTACCTTTTTAATCCTCAAGAAGTCCTCACTCTGTAATCCAACAATGATGCATGTTTTAATTGAGGTATAATTTGACATCACATACCCAGACGTTAAGGATGCAGGTTGGTGAGTAAATGTATAACCATTACCCTAGTCCACATATAAAATATTTCCATCATCCCTTGTGATTTTGTCCACCAACCTAATCCTGGACTCTGTTTTCAGGGACCTGATTGAGCCGCCGTAGCCTGACAGTATCCGGTGTTCAACTCACTAGGTTGTATAAAGCAAATCTTCTCCCATTGTTAATTTTTAAATCATGCCTTAATTATTTATGGAAAATAGTTAAGCGTAACACTAAAGAACACTTCCTAAAGTAATAGCATCTATGCAAGATTAAAAGAAAGAGAAAAGAAAAAGAAAAAGAATCACCACTATTCAAGTGTGATCTCTTTTTTGTTCATATTTTTAAAAACCCACTGGCTATTTTACTTCTCCAAAACAATGCCCTCTGGGCCCCAGAAATAAATTTTATACTTTTATGAAATGGTATGTTTTAAAATCAGAGTTTAGGCACCCCTTAGCCAACCCACTCGGTATTACAATCAGGCTATATGCCACGGTGGAAAATTCAGTCCAAAAGCTTCCACTGCCTGACTCCTTTGATCTTTAGTATCCATCGGAGAATCAGAGGAAGAAGGTAATTGGGTTTTGCAGGGTTTAAAGGTAATTGGGTGACTCTGCTGGAGATGGGACAGAAAGAGACCAATGTCCAGTCAGGGTTGTAGATGTGACCGGGAAGTCCTTGGTGTCTTCCTTGCTAACTTCAGAGCCCGTGAACACTGGCATCCCACCCTCACCATTTCCCACTCGAGCAAGGAGGCAGTCTTCTTCCAGAACCTGGAAGCTTGGAGCTCTGGGGGACTAGGAGACGGAGACGTGGGGTCTTGCAGCACAGGCTGTGTGATCTTGGGCATTCAACATCCTTTTTTTTTTTCCTCTTTTGAACCTTAGTTTGTTCATCTGTAAAAGGAGAATAAGAATGCCTTGTAGAGTTGTTGTAGAGATTATTATCCAACATCCATCCATTCTTACGATATTTGAGACCTGCCGTTTGCCACACACCGTCCTGAGTGCTGGTGACGCGAGTGAGCAAAGCCTTCTCTGCAGAAGCTCACAGGTCCCAGTGAAGAGAGAAGTGAATCGGGGTGGCAGGGGGGAGGTTGGCGAGACGTGCGGAGGCAGGGCGGGCAGGGCGGGGAGGGCCTTGGAGCCGTGTGACGGCTTGGTTTCGCTCTAAATGACATGTGGGGCCATGTAAAGTTTCAGAAAGAGGAAGGACCAATCTGCCGTGCATTCGCAAAGCGTTACTCCGCTGCCAAGCTGAAAACAGCCGTTAGGTGGGCCGGCCCAGAAGCAGGGAGACAGCCAGGTGGTCATCTCAGGGACGCGGGTGAGAGGCGGTGGCAGCTTGAACTGGAGCGATAGTGGCACTGGTGGGGAAAAGAGATTACACAGGGAAGGCAACTGTGATGACAGAATTTGCCAAGGACTTAGATGTGGCTTTGAAAGAAAGAGCGAGCACGGGCGAGTCTCAGTTTTGTGGCCAGGGCCTCTAGAAGCAGGGATTTGCCATTTGCTAAGATGCAAAGGACTCCAGGACAAGTTGGGTTTGGAGGACAAGCAAGAGTTCATTTTGGGGACATGCTGAATTGAAGGTGTCTGTGAGATGTCCAGGTGGGAGTGTCAGGAGAGCGCCGGGCACTCTGCAGCGGGTGGCGAGGGAGGCAGAGGGCAGCTACGAGCGCGGCTGCTCCGCCTGAGAAGGGGCCGCGTCCTGCGAGATCTCGGCTCCACGGGCCGGGACAGCCTCGTGCACAGTCAGTGGGTCTCCCCTCAGCCCCCTCTCTGTTCTGTTTTTGATGGTAGAAAACCTCACCCAAACACATGCTTTAGCCAACTTCAAGGGTCCTGAAAGCCTTCCTTGGAGACATACTGTTCTAAATCACTCCTATAAACTGTCTTCAGACAAACTCAGACACTCACTCCCGGTGGGGCTGAACTCACCCTCCTTAAAATCACATGACTTCTGAATTGGAGCTCTGTGTGTATCATGTCTTTAAGACATAAAAACAGAAGCTCATAAGCTTTTAGCACTGTCGACTGGACAGGAGGAAGGAGAGAAAGCATTTTGAAAGGCTTCCCATGTTCTAGGCATGATGAGTTCACATACATTTGTTTATTTCATGTTATAGACATTCGTGTTTATTACACAGACATTCCTTGACTTACCATGGGGTTACACGCCGATAAACCTGCCATAAATTGAAAATATCATAAGTCAAAGAAAGAAGACATTGTATGTCGAAAATGCACTGAATACTCCTGACCTGTTAAGCACCATAGCTTAGCCTCGCCCACCTCAAAGGTGCTCGGAAAACTTAACACGGCCGACAGTTGGGCACGATCACCTGGCATCACAGGACGTTCTAGAGCATCTGTTGTTTACTCTCATGATCGTGTAGCCGACTGGGAGCTGCGGCTCCCGCCTCTGCCCAGCATCATGAGAATATCATACCGAATATCGCCAGCCAAGGAAAAGAGCAAAATTCCGAATTTGAGGTATGTTTTCTACTGAATGCCTGTCATCGTTAAGTCGGAAGATCACAAATCGAACGCTCGTTAGGTCGGGGGCGCTCTGCATGTGAAATGTCAAACTTCGAGTATTCACTGTCCTGCTAGGTCGTTTGGTTTTGGCTATTCCATGTCGCAGTTGTCGTGAATGGGGGAGCCCAGCAAGTCCCCTGTGGACGTGTAGGATTTCCATCTTACAAACAAACGCTGACTTAACATTCGTAAGCCTCTCGCGATTGTCTGCGGTGATGCTGACCAAGTTGTATTCTCATCAGTGAAGGTCGCGTTCAAAAAGTTGTGTAGTACTGCGTCGTCTTCACAGTTACAAGGCACTCCGTTTATACAAAAAGCATTCGGGCCTTCAGAGTGACTGCATGAGGGAGGCATATCGTTGTATTAACTTGATACCGTTCCAAAAGCAAGTGTCTGTTATGTCCCGCTCCCCACCAGGTGCCTCGCTGAGCTGCAGGTGATGTGCTAAGCTATTCCTGTTTCAAATAAAAGCTGAGAAATCGGACCCCTTATGGTTGGGGAAAAAAATGACTGTAAACATATCTTAATTTTTTATTTGCTGTGGGCAAAATTGCCGTAAGGTTGGGTATTGGAAAGTGGGTGACAGTTTTGGGTGTAGAAAGATTGGGGAAGTTTTACTGGAGAAAAATCGATCAATCCAAGCCCAGAATGAGACAGATTTCAGTGGTTACAGCAAGAGGTACAATAGTGGTGGGAGGTTCTTGCCTGTCCACTGGAACCAAAACTTTTGAGTTAAAATGTTTTTAGAAAATTAAGTTAATTTAATTATAATTCTCATTCTTTTTTGGAAACTGCTTTGAGCGGAAATGTGCATCTAGCCTGGTATTGAATGAAGAACTCTTAAAGATAGGTTCATAAGATTTTGAGCTGGTAAATATTCTAACTAGCCTGCAGAATTTCCATTTTTTTTCTTTCTACATTATAGGAGGAAACAGGTCAGTCATCCGAGTATCCCTCCTGGGACTCGCTTCACATTGCTACCACAAGGTTGTCCTTGCCTATGATTTTTCTCTAAAACACCTTCAGCCTGACATAATTACTTTGTCACACTCTAAGTTGCATTATATTCAATTATGTGCTGAGGAATGAATGTGTAAATCATGTATTTGTCAGGCCTGCCACAGTGTAAGGATTTTAATGGCTGGGTTGATTTCTGATTTACCTTTTTCATTTCTTCGAGCTTAGCTCATTTCTTTGCACACAGTAGGAGCCCAATAAACCATCTGCCAAATGGACGTGGATTAGTGCTTGTAAGTGTTGTGTTGTTGCGTTATCAGTGATAAATATAAAAGGGAAACGTATAATAGCAACTAAAGATATGATCTCATTGTTCTCACTGAATTTCTTTTTTATTTCTTTTTATTTCTTTATATGATATGTATCATTTTGCATGGATTCTCTTTTTATATTTGGCTATTTACCAATATACCGCAACAACACTTACGGAAATTAAGTTGCCTTACATTTTCAGTCCAGCTTCTTATGAGAGAGTTGTCTGGTATTTGCAGGTGAAGTGTGACTATCAGAGACTACTTTCTAATAATTTAAAATTACTTGGAAAAACAGGTTATTGGGTGGCCTTAGATATATTTGTTTCTGTCTCTTGATTTTAGCAGTGAGCCAAGGGCCCAGGAGGTTCCATGAAGGGAATGAATGTAAACCCTATGGGCAAAGGTGCTTATATAGTTTCAAAAGCCAGGATTATCCTTAATAAAAAATCAGCCTTTAGGCTTTGAGTTATAATAAAGTCGTTGTGTATGTTGACATTTTAGTAGAGATTATCTGAAGTTTTGTTTTTTGTACGCAGTATTACGGGGAAACCCAAACATGAGTGGTTTCTCCAGAAAGATTCCGAAGGGGACACACCTTCTCTTATCAACTGGCCTTCCAGGTACCCCAGCTGCGCGGGCTTGTGTTCAGGGGATGCTGCCTCTTCTCCCCGCCTGCCCTGCTGTGCCACCCTCTAGCTAACACTCGCTCTCCTGCCTTCTCCGTAACCACGGTGCGTTTGAAACTCACGTGTTCCAAAAGGGACTGCTGCAGGTCGCTCTCTAATCACTTGCGATCGATAGTCTTTCTCCTTCCTCCTGTGCGTTTCTCTCATTCTGACTGGCGGTGCCTTCGCTGCCCCCGTTTTTCCCCTTTCCCCGCTCACATAGAATCGGCCAGCTGGGGGCAGTAGTGAGCACCTCGCCAGCTCCGCGAGCCGCCCTGCTCTTGGGCCAGACCCGCCAGCACCCGCCACTTCCCTCCTTCCAGCCTCCTGGTTTTCGAGTTTCTCCATCTCCAAGCCAGAAGTTAATGTGCAACAGTTAAAGTGAGGGCATGTGTCTTTCGACGCAGGCAGAACCCCCTGACATTTCATTTTTAAGACTGGGGGCAGGGAGAGGCGGAAGAAGCGAGAACGAGCAAGTCCTGGAAGGACAAAGCGCCCACGTAGCGAGTTTCCAACGGCCACTTTGCTCTCGCAAAGCTCTCGGCGGGGACAGCTCGCACACTGTCTCTGATCAGGAGCGCACGTTCCACGGGGGCTCGAACCGCATTCGGTCTTCTTTTGATTAGCAGAGGTCACAGACGTGAAAACCTCCGCCTCGGCTAGTCTCTGGGAAAACAACCATTCAGAGTGCCCTCTGTCCCTGAGCCGTTCATCGGCACCACCTTTCACGTGCATCTATGATTGTTCCTTAATGAGGTGTGCGTGGATACCCCGCCTCTTATGTTTAAAAACATGCAGGAGTTTATATCGAATTTGGCAGGTGTACCTGTCATTAAAGAAACTGTTTTTTCTCATAAAGCGTACATCACAAATAGTTGCTTTTGCCGACTAATCTTAAATAAATAAAAGCCCCCCATTTCTCTAGGAAATCACATTTCCCGCTCCACAAGCACTCTGTACTCCTTAAAGGTTACCTCAGTCGGTAATCCGTCCTCACACACACAGCTCGAACGGTTTCTCCCTTCTCACCACGTGGCATTTCAAAAAGGAAAAATCAGAACCGGCTAACCCTATTAAGTGTTTACTCTTTGCTAAGCACTAAGCCATGTGCTCTGCAAACATCACATGGCTTTATATCACTTTTATGTCCATTTAAAAGGCAAAGCAACTGAGGCTTACGAAGGGCAGCAAGAGCTGGCTGAGCCGGGATCTGGACAGGGGACCCACAGCCAGAGCTTGTGTATGTTTTGCTTCTGCAGCTTTTGAAAAGAATTTCAGTTTTGCTCTCAGATATTTAAATAACTCTGGAAACAGCTGGAGCACTCTCTCAGTAGATGAGTTCTCAACTAAGGACATAACAGCAAGTCCAGAGGGGGAAAAATGTCCACTTCAGTAATTCTTTCAACAAATGTCTTTTCGCTAACATTCTTTTGGTGCTACACTTGTTGGTAATGGTGTGCAAACTGGCCACATGTCCTGTGTGTGAATGAATGTAGTTTGCATTGCATGCAAAAGTTTGTGAATGTTTGTTTAGTCGGGTGCTTCAAAAGACAGGTGGTTGTTTGTTGTGTCTTGAGCTCAATAGAAAACATAAATAATCACGAATGCTCTTACATTTCCAGGAGACATGGGATTGCAGTGTTTGGGTGATAGGTGTATGTCTCCCTGCAAACTCCCCCATGGTCCCTGTACGGGGCCTATACATGCAGAAAGCTTATGATTCAAGGCGCCAGCTTCATTGTGTATGCTGGTGGTGCATATTAATGAATTTTTCTGTAGCTGCTGGGCATTTATTTGGTCAGAAGGGACCCGCTCTCCCCGAGGATAGCATCTGACCCCTCTCAGCTTTCCAGGGGATAGAGTTCATTTTGCATCACAGGGTATACACAGGCAAATTTGCAAACTCAACTCAAAATCATTCATCTGACAAGTAACGGGTTTCTGACATTAGACATCAAAATGCTTTTTTGCAAGCTGTTCTCTCGTTGAGTTGGTTTCCATTCACTGAGAGTCCGTGACCCATGCATGCTTTCTTCCCATTAAGCGTTACTGCACTTTGCGACTTAAATCCTTTTCTTTCTTAAAGAGTTAAGGTTAGAGAAAAATTGGTGAAAGAGGAGAGTGCTCGCGGCAGCCCCGACCTTGCCTCAGAGCCCTTAACTCAGAGGAGACATCAGCCAGCGCCGGCGCACTACCTGTCCTTTCAGTCGGAACACTCGGCCTTCGACCGGGTCCCCAGCAAGGCGGCGAGCTCTGCACGACAGCCGAGCCGCGGCCACGTCCAACCAGCCGACCCTGGTCACGCCGCCAAGCTGGTGACCACGGAAACCCCAGAAGACGTATCCGAGTGCAGCTGGGTGGGATCAGCCCCCCAGAACATCACAGAACCTCCCGCCTGGAAGGTGGCGGAAGGTGAGAGAAGGGACGCGCCAGCTCTGCGTATCCGCGAACCCATAGCAGAGGGAGATGTGCTCTTCGCTGAAGCTCCTGAGAAAACCGGGAAAGCTCTTTCGGCTTTGGAGGATGATGGGTTTGCAAGAAGCCACGAAGACCCTTCTGGAAAGGAGGACTTTGGTCAGCCGGCTGTTAGCACAATCACCTTAGATCGTCAGAAGGAACGAGAAAGTGCGTCGCAGCCAGCTCAGGCCCGGCAGCCGCCCGCAGAGAGAACGGGCAGAAGCGAAATGGTGGTGTATGTGCAGAATGAGCCCGTGTCCCAGGGTGCCACGCTGGCCACCGGTCACAGAAGGAAGCACAAGGTCCTCACGCGCTCCCTGTCTGACTACACGGGGCCCCCTCAGCTCCAGGCCTCGCCGCGCAGGGACCCCGCGTCCACCCCAAAGCTGGAGCCGCAGGGCTCCAAGGCTGAAGGGCCGTCTGGGGACGTCGGCGTGCCGGACACAAAGGTCTCTGTCGCCCAGCTGCGAAGTATGTTTCTGGAGTCCGCCAACGCCTGCAAGAGGCCCGACCTGTAGGTGGTGTTTCCGATGTGTCGCTTGCACGTCCCTGGCAGAATGGGTCACTCCTCGACTTGTGCCGCGTCCTGCGTTGAATCGTACTGGCTTAGCTCACAAGCGTGTGCAGGGCACCTCGACAGGAAATGGCTCAAAACACTACCATTCTGCTTCTGCCTACTAACGGGGAGCGGGTGGGTTGGGTTGCTGGGATGTCCCGCCGCCTCACGTGCATGGGGGAGGCGTGCAGAGCGCTGTCGCGGGGTCTGTGCCTTGACTCATGGAGACGCGTAAACCTTTGCTTTGTTCCCTTTCTCTGTCTCCCCTTTCCCTCCACGCGCTCCCTGCCCTGGGATCTAAAAGCCAATCGCGGGTGGAGAGGCCGCCCGGCGGAGCTGGCGGTGTGGACCGGGAGAGGGGGTCCCGGAGACCACGGCGCTACTTCTCTCCTGGTGAAAGTAGAAAAACTTCTGAGAGATTCAGAACTCAGCCTATAACCTCAGCAGAACGAAAGGAATCGGATAGGTAGGCGTGTGTCTGTGTGGTTTCCTCGTCTAGGAACGTAAGGGAGGTAACGCAGGATTTGTGCGATTTTTACCACACTGGGGGTCCTGAGTTCGTTTACATAGGACAATGTGGATTCCAAAATTCTTCCATTAATCTATAGGGGATATTTATTGGTCTTATTTAAAGGTATTTTTAAAGAATATTGGCCTTTATAATGGTATCACAGTACCTGCACAATTTTAAATTGCAGTCCGATGGCAAGAAGTAAGAAACACTGTTTTTCTTCATTTAATGTTTTCAATTTTTTTACATTCATGTTAAATTAGAATCCAAATTGAGTGTCCATCAGATTTTACAGTGAAAATAACTAAGGCATTTGGTATTCGTGTTATAAATGTCTGCCTACTTGTATTGGAGTTTCATATTTAATTGTCATATGTTGTTGCATGGTGATGGTAGGGTTTGTCTGCAAACTTATCACCAGTGGTGTTTGATGAGTTGTACTCGGTCCTGGTTTTCCTCCACAAGGGTGCGCTTGGCCAGGGTTGTGTGCACACGCTCCACGGCACCAGTGACGATCGTGCGTGTGTATTCTCAGCGAGAATTTCTGCCAGGAGGATGTTCCTTAGGAGAGCTTCGTTGCGTTTTTATTCTTACTTTTAAAATGATGCTTTATTTGGATTTTCCACTCCCACCAGCTAATTTTCATTATTATTCGCCAATGTCTCCCCCAGGTGTACTTCGCATTCAGAAATGCCAACTGT
Source organism: Indri indri (assembly GCA_004363605.1). Classification (NCBI taxonomy): domain Eukaryota; kingdom Metazoa; phylum Chordata; class Mammalia; order Primates; family Indriidae; genus Indri; species Indri indri. Next base: position 4,273 of record RJWJ010010171.1, on the reverse strand, counting down.
GGACGGCAAGTATCTGTTTTTCTTTTTCCTTCCTCTTTGCATCTCATCTAGATTAGATCTAAATAAGAAGAATTGGGGCTTTTTGAGAGAATAAGGTGATGAAGTATATCAATTTCTTCCTTTTCTGCAGGTTTTCTTTCTGTGAACATAATAAAACCTAGTTGAGCTTTTCAGATGAGCTTTCCCCAGATCTTGAGAAGAGTTAGAGAGTCATGGCGTGCACGGTATCAAAACAACTGAACTGAACCCAGGAAGCAGGTTTTTCTTGTCGCCATTGCTATTTAAAAATAAGAGAAATTCCCTCCACAAAATCTATTCTTAAATCTCAATAGGAGGAATAATTATAGTAGAAATCGCTGTCTGGGCAGCTTGACTTGAATTGCAATGGAAGTTGGTACCTTTTCACTGAGCAGAAAGAAGGGGTCCCCCACAAAGGGAAAGTGTTGCCAGTTGTTATTTCGTTATGTTGATGGTGCATCTGTGCTTGTAGTCAAAGGACTGCCAGGTCAGGCTTGGAAAGCTTTTCCGAGACTTGACTTACATTTGCTGATGATGTCATTTTCCATGCGTGGCTCCTTGCAGATGAGGAAAAGGTGGATGAACGAGCCAAGCTGAGTGTCGCTGCCAAGAGGCTGCTTTTCAGGGTAAGGTGTGCTGACGCGCGTGGTCAGAAATGGTGACCCCTGCGCATGGTGGCTCGCTCCTGGAGTCCCAGCTACTCACGAGGGCCAGGCGGGGGGATCGCTTGAGGCCAGGAGTTTGAGACCAGCCTGGGCAACACAGTGAGGCCCCCATATCAAAAAGAAAGAAAGAATGAAAGAGAGAGAAGGAGGGCGAGAGAGGAGGAAGAGGGAGAGAGGAAAGGGGGGAAGGGGAAGGAAAGGAAAAGAAAGGAAGAAATTACCCTCCCAGAGGGAGACTCCCCGGCTCCAGCCTGCTCCGTGCACCTCTGGGTACTCTACCGCCCTCCCCGTTCTGTTCCACCTGTCGTCTCCCACTCTGTGACTGGTTCGGCCACCCATTAGCACGACCTGAGTGTGCACTTGTGACGATGATACCCGGCTGTCATCGGAGCCGCTCCTTTAGGTCCTAAGGGAGAACAGACTAAAGACCTTCTACTACCCTGATCCCCACCCCTTGAATTTATAAGGATTCCACAACGTTTCTAATCCTAGGAAATGGAAAAATCCTTTGATGAACAAAACGTTCCAAAGCGACGCTCGAGAAATGCGGCCGTGGAGCAGAGGCTGCGCCGTCTGCAGGACAGGTCCCTCACCCAGCCCGTCACCACCGAGGAGGTGGTCATCGCAGCCACGTGAGTCCCCGCCAGGATTTCTTGGCCTTAGCTGTAATGTCTTCTTAAAAAAAACAAAAAAATTAAAGAGTTTTAAATAAAAACGAAACGCCGGGGAGATGGTTTAGCGAGAAGCCACAGAGAAGTTGGTATTTAGGGATTTTGTTCTCTGCGGTCTGTCTAGACTTTGCAGTTGTATCTCCCAGAGAAACATGAGAAGAATCTTGTCAATTTGTTTTTGTCTATGCATATTGGTTTTTTTTAAATCTCTTTTACAATGGAAAATGTAAAAGACGAAAGTAGCTGGGTTCATAGGACGAAGCCACAGCGATCACTTCCTGGCCAACCGCTCCGCCTGCGTCCCCGTCAAGCCCCTCACTCCCGCACGGCTCCCAGGCAAGCTCCAGACACCTTGTCGTTTCATCGATCACTATTTCAGAATGTATCTCTGAAAGATAAGGGATTGTTTTGTTTTTAAATAATCACCAACAATTTTTAAAAAATTGATTGGCTGTTTGATAGCTTTCCAAACTGCAGGGAGTCAGGTTCCAACATGTTCCAGTGTGTTCGAATCCATTTCCCAGAGTGATTCATGCAGAGATACTTGATTCAATCAAGTGAACATTTTTGTCAGCTTTGTAAAAATCGTTTTTGTGCCTGACTTGGACACACACACACACACACACACACACCCTTCCTTTTAAAAAAAAGGAAGCCCATGTCACACAGGGCAGACTTCCCAGGAGGCCCATGTGCCAGGGCCACTCTGTGACCTGCTGCCGAATCAGCCGCCAGCACTTTCCCCCACTTTTCCCTCAGTATCTCGGTGCATTTGTGGACAAGCACATTCTCGTATTCATTAGGAACTCTCGGAAAATCAGTTTTTTTAAGAAAATACATATATATTTGAATGGCACGTGTGAAATAAGCAGCAGCTCCCCGTGCAAAACAGTAAACGTGAGGAAAAGCCGTCTCCCGTGAAGGCTCAGCTGAGCGCAGCTGCCCTGATCCACTTCCCCGGATCGCACGAGGACGCTGATTCTGTTAAACATTAGATCGAGAACAACATTCTAAAACACGGCGTCCTCTGCTGACTTGTGGATGGCTAGTATTAGCTTTTTTTAGTTATTTTTTTTTAAAACCAGGACATGTATTCTAAAGACAGAGTAACTTCCTTCCAAGCTCAGCACTTGCTCCTCCTCCATTTGCCTTGGTGGCCTCTGTCTCTTATTTCCTGAGTTTGTACTTGCTTTTCAAGTTCTTTTGTGATTTTTCCCCCCAAAGTAATTAGCACATAGTTGTGTTAAAATTTTTGATTTAACGTTCCTGAATTGAAAACTATGCTGTTCCTTAATGCTTCTTTTCTTCTCTCTCCTTATGAATGTTTCTTCTTTGGCAATTGCTTTTAAAGTGAACCTATCCCTGCTTCGTGTTCTGGGGGCGGCCACCCTGTCATGGCGAGACATCCTAGTCCCACTGTAGCTAGGAGCACTGTGCAGCCTGCCAGGTACCGGACAGAGTTGCTGCAGCGGCACCGGCGCGAAGGTGCCGGACCGCAGATGCATCTGGAAGTTTTGAATGCCTTTCGTTTGTCTGAAAACAAGTCAGTGCAGTGAGTCGTTCCTGGAATGTGTGGCATTTTGTTTTGTCAGAGTGCAAGATACTGATAACTTCATGGGAGCCTGCTGGGGAAAACCTTTCGTCTCTCTGCTTATGTCGTGTGTTGGAGCTAGCATCACACTAACTCATTTACCATTTGTTTTGTTTGTTTTCATAATAATGGTCATCCCTAAAAAAATCTTCATTCTTTATCTAAAACACTGGCACTTCACAACGACGAATAGAAAAATGGGGCATTCACAGGAATGTTGAAATGCCAAGAAGACCCAGGTTTTTAACACACATATAGACACAAATACATGTTAAGAAAACAGTCCTCCCTGTTTCTGATTTATAGGGAGACAATGCTGGTATATTTTGGGGTTGGGAAAATAACAATTGATAGCGTCCGAATGTCGATGTTTGAGTGTTATGTTTGAAATTGTGGTGTTTTACAATTATGTCCTTAAACCATGTAGCTGTCCCCTTCGTTTCACTGTTATGGGCCCAAATACCAGGCTATATACAATGACAGTGCAGGACTAAAGCTGGCACAACCCAGAGGCAGGGACCTGTCCGGGGAAGTGGGTTCCTCGCCCTCCCAGTTAGCTGCACCGAGCCGAGAGGACTCCGAGGCTCAGGTTGACTTTGCCGGCAGCCTCATTATATACCTGGGACCCTGCTCTCCGGTCTGGGACAGCTTGTGAATTGGCGATTAATTGGGGTCAAGGCAGAACACACTTCTTGCTAGATCTGAGAATTGGATTTGCCGGTGGCAGAAAGTAGCCTTACAAACCTTTCGAGATTCACAGGGACCACATAGACTGGAAGCCCTCCTTCTCTTCTAGCTGGAAGTTGGGGGGATTTATAATTGCCTGAAATTGTCTCCATTTTCCTGGTTACTGGGAATTACAGATTTAAGTACCTTTTAGAAAACTGGTGGAAACCTGGGAGAGAAAATGTTATACTGAAAGAGCGAAAGAATCTTTAAAATTAAACCATTTGTGTTGAGCTAGTGAAAATCAAAACCCTATGTCAAGTCGGGCACGGTGGCTCACGCCTGTAATCCTAGCACTCTGGGAGGCCGAGGCGGGCGGATCGTTTGAGCTCAGGAGTTCGAGACCAGCCTCGAACGGAGTGAGAAACGGAGTGAGACCCCGTTTCTACTAAAAATAGAAAGAAATTGGCCAAACAACTAAAAATACAAAAAATTAGCCAGGCATGGTGGCGTGTGCCTGTAGTCCCAGCTACCTGGGAGGCTGAGGCAGGAGGATCGCTTGAGCCCAGAAGTTTGAGGTTGCTGTGAGCTAGGCTGACGCCACGGCACTCTAGCCAGGGCAACAGAGTGAGACTCTGTCTCAAAAAAAAAAAAAAAAAACC
>RJWJ010010170.1:0-47730 GCA_004363605.1 Indri indri | reverse complement strand
ATATAAAACCATGAATTTGCATGCTTAAAAACTGTTTCCAAATATATAAAGCAGAATTTGGCAGAGTTAAAAGTAGAAATAAATATAAATCCACAATCACAGTCGGAGACTTCAACATACCTCTCTCAAGAACTGGTAGAGAAAAAGAAACACACATACACAATAAGGATCTAGAAGATCCTTCACCAGGGAAGAGTAGTAGCTAATCTCAAAGGCTGGGGCTCATGTTATTGTTAATGTATTAGTAGCTTGGGTCTTTGTGTTCAAAGTCAGTGCTTTGGAGTGGCATTGCCTGCTCTTTTCCCTCCTGCTTCTTGCACTTCCTATACTGAAGCACAGTGGGTGCCCTTGCACTTCTTTCCTCTAAATTCAAAAAGGGCCTCTTTTAGTCAATCCGCTGTTCTCATTCTATTTTAGCTGTTTCAGGTTGCATGATACAGACCTGCTGTACTTTTCTGAGTTCTGCTCCTTTATCCATGCACCTGAGTTCATTGAACAAACAAACTGAGAGTTCGGTCTGTAGGCTTAGTTCTACCTCTTACTCTGTATGTGGATCCCAAGATGTAGAGGAGAGAAGGGAACAAGGAAGCCCCTGATTTTTTCAAACCGCTTTACTAATAAGCCTTGCATTGGGGGTTATTGCAATTGCCTGTACTAATGAAAATAATGTTGCGTTTCTCATTTGGCTAGTGAACTGTTCACCAGAATCTAGATAATACAATTTGCATGATATAGTTTACAGCCTCAGCTTGTAGCCCTCTAAGGGGCTTCAAGCCCACCTCATCACAGAGGATTATCAACCTGAGTTTATGTACCTACAGGATTCTTTCAAGTTAGGAAAGCAGTAAGAGCACTGAAATCAGGGATCCCGCACTTCCCAACTCCAGGAAGCACCTCTGACATAGTTGTCTCTATGCAGGGTGCCCTCTGGAGTTCTGCAGTGCACAGCAGAAATGTCCATATATGGCACTCCACATCTTGTCCTCTTGTCTGATAAACACGGTTTGTACTTACAGTTTTGACTTCTTGATCCTGAGAAAAGACTCTCCATTGGAAAAGATAACTATCCATAGGGTTATTTCTTGGCCTCTGGGCATAACTTTATCAGAAAGTACCATAATACTGAACATTTATATAAGAGAAAAATAAGGTAATGGACAGATGTTTATGAAATAAAATTAATTTAAAATGTATTAATTAAAGATGGATTGAAGATATGCAGTCTGTAGTCTAAGAAATGTCTTAATGAAATTTGCTACAACATTCAGATATGTAAAAAATGATTTGAAAGTTAGGATTTCTCTTTAAAGGCTGGGCCACTTCCAACTAACAAACACGCATAACACCTGTCATAACAGACACAAAAAGGAATACTTTATAAATAATTTGCTTTTCTTTATGTAAGTTAAGGATTGATTATCTAACATTATTCATATTACTGACCAAAAGCCCACTATTATTTATAAGCTGTTATTTTAAAGATATATAAATCTTATAAATTTTAGAACCAAAAAAATCCTGAAGTTATGGAAGGGATTTTTGTTCTGATTTTTTCTGTGAAGTATGATCATATTTGCACAGTTAAAATATTTTTCAAAATGACATAAAATAACCAGCTTCTAGGAAATTACCTTTTGTAATCATTGATTCCTTAGGGAAAGTAAAACATAAACTCATCGAGTCATTTCAGTCAATCAAATGAGCAGTTAGCTTGATAATACCAATAAAGAGGTAAAGAACTTCCAGGAGAGATAACCATCAGCATTCATAATCTTAATCAGGAATTTCGGGAATTGAGCTTCCCAAAATAGAGCAACTACAAAATAAGACCTTTATTATGAGAAAGAATTTTTCGTCTAATCTTGGAGAATTCCTCAATTCACTGTGACAGATGACAAAGAAAAAAAAATTTTTTTTTTTACATGAGGGAAGAGAAGACCTAAGGTTTGGTTTTGTTTTTTGAAACAAAACAGTTCCAGGTATTAGCTTCGATTTTTAACACTTATGACTTCGAATAAATCCTAATGCCCCAGCCATATCCCAGACCAGTTAATTCAGAATCTTGGGAGATGGGTCTCAAACATCAGTACTATTTATAGCTCCCTGGGTGCTTCCAGTGTGCAGCCAAAATATCAAGGATAAGATGCACTGCTCTAGAAGCTGGTAGGGCTTCTGAATATAAGGCAGAACAGAATTGTGGGATCAGAATGCAAAGGAACTTTTTTTTTTTCTTTTTTTTATTTCAGGGTATTATGAGGGTACAAACATTATGGTTACACTTTATGTCTTTGCCTCACCCAAGCGAGGGTTAGAGGCATGCCCTTCTCCCCTACAATGCTCCCCGTGTCCTTTAGTTGCAGGTTTACCTCCCCCCTGCCCGCCCCCCATATCCCCCTAATCCCTGGAGAGTATTATTGCCATGTGAACACCCTAGTGTTCATCAGTTAGTACCAATTTAATGGTGAGTACAGGTGGAGCCCATTCTTAAGGAACTTAAAAAGATCCTGTTTTTATTCTCTGACTTCCAGGCAGTAACATATCTGAATTATTATGAAGAATGAATTAATCAGAAGGAATGTAATGCTATAAATAAGAGAGATGAACAGTGTTTGTCTTACACGGAAATGAAGTTAACTCTGGCATAGTATAATGATAGTTTAATAGCACATGATAATTGTCTATTTGTTTTGGATAGCAAATACAAATTTAATTGAAAATACACTGCAAATTTAAGAAATCTGCCAGTAATTACAGAAATTAGAGTTAAACCAATATGCTTAGAACAACAGCACTCTGGGGAAAATGCCACGGGATTTGAGAGACCACAAAGTGTTTTTAGTACTTCAGTATTGTATCCAGGGCATTAAGTTTATTTGCCTGTTTTATCATCTGTAAAAAATTACATTTAAAAAAATCTGTAAAAAAAACAAGAAAGTGGGTTAAAATAGATATCAACGTAGCCCTGGCAGAGGAAAAGTTGTTCCAAAATGAAAGGTAACAAGTATCTGGAGAAGAGGGGTGGGACAATCCCAATTTCTTCCCTTTGGGGACATGAGGACTATGTTAATGAGCTGATATGCTTGAAAGTTTCAGACCTTTTTTGCCAGCTGGTGGAGCTACTACCATAATTTACCATGCCATAACTATAGCTGTGTCTTTCATTTTGCAGTGCATATGAAGTAGTGGACTTATTTATTATGGCTTAAAATGAATGAATATTAAATGAGATGTATTTTCATAAATTTCAACAGCTCTTAGAGTATTCATTAAAATGAATAGGATGATATGAAAATGTTTTCATGTCTGTAGATTTATAATTGATATCAAAAACTTGTAAACAACGGAACAGTTTAAAACTTATTTTTGCCTTCACCAGTGTCAGGCTGCTGTCACAAAGCAGCTTAAGATTTTATTCACTCAAAAATAAAGTGTTACAGAAAAACATCATAACTATGCTGGGAATGAAATGGCTTTTATTAGAAAAATGTTACTCTGCATACATGTATTAACTTCAGTAAGGTTGTATTGTAATATTAATAATTCAGGTTTTGTTGAGAAGTAATAGATACTACTATTTTATGAAGATGATCATTATTTTGGTAATACAATATGGTTTGTATTATAATTGGTATTACAATTGGTGATGCTACCATATTATATCATCGCTTAAAATATATATTCTTCTGCATTTCTGGTGTGCTGAAGTATTTTAAAGGTAAATTGTATATAATTCAAGGTTATATAAAATTTATAGCTTTTGCAATATAATTTTAAATATAATCTATCTGAAAATATTGAGTTTCTGTCCCATTAATTTTTCCTTCAATACTACATTTTATCCTTTTTTCCTAAAATAGCAAAGAGAGAACGATACTATATGTCACAGGGACTGCTTTTTCATTTGTTGCTTTTTTTCTGGTCTGAGAAAATGAAAGGCCATAGCATAATTTCTCAAAATATTCCAGAGAGAATTTAAAAGAGAGAATTAAATGACTTGAAACTTTGAGTTCACTATGAAATATGCATTATACTTTCAAGTTATTTTATTCTACATTCCTTAGGTATGTCCTAAGAGTTCACATACAACAAAAGAATAGGTTAGTAGTTCACTTTTAAGAGATTATATAAACAACTGGTAGCCATATATGAGGTTTTTCAAGCTGCACTCGATAATGTGACTTCCTGTCAAATGGGCACCGACTTTGTCAAAAATACTAGCAGAGCTTCAAAAAGATAAGACATAGCTGGATCAATGGTGCTTTTTTCTTTTAAACCCTCAAAATAATCTCCCAATCAGCTAAAATGTTTTTTTCCTGAACTATCATTAAATTAGTGGAGTCTGACTTTTCTGAACATTTCCTGTCAGTATGATATTCAAAATATTAACACCTAGTAACATAAAATCTCTAAATAGGTCAAAAATTATAAAATATATTCCTTTTCTTTCTCTAAGGACCTATATATATTTATAAAACAGATTACCAAGTGATATAACTCAGAAGATGAATTATTTGCCAAGTCATTCTAACAAGTTCTATTTGTAGATTTAGAAATTATAGAAATAATTTTTCTGTTTGATATGGATATTGATACTTAAGTGATTTCTTGTCTGAACCATGATCTGATAAGATAGATTTAGCCAATAATAACCTTTAATTATGATTTGAACTATCCATGGGCCATTTTCTTCTCAATTCTTTATTTTGTTTTGAAAAGATTGTCAAATAAGTGATCTCTACAGTGTTCCCAAAAGCACATTCTTGGTCAATTCTAACCCAGCACTGCTATGAGGTTAACCTAACACTGCCGATCATTTAACATACCTGACTAGAAATAGATCCCCCAACTTGTATTAAAAAAAGTCCCCACATATTTCCAAGTGTCTCCCACCACCACTCCTTGAACACAACTGAGGTTACAAATAGATTCAAATATTAGTTAGGGTTGCTTATTATTTTAATGTCACAGAAAGAATTTAAAGTGAAATATATTTAAATATTCAGAGGGAATAGATAAAATGGTTTTAAAAAATAGCTGTCTTCTCAAATAGAAATTTTGTGAAATAGTTTTTATAAAATATCAGGCTACTGAGAGAAGATATTTGAATTGTCTTATAGTTTTGATGTATCTGAAATTTACAGGATTATCATAGATATATAAACAGAAACTGGCTGAAGACTCAGCTCTATCACTTATATGTGACCCGTGGCTAATGAACTAAACTCTCAAAGCCTAGAGTCTTCTTTTTAAATTGTTAATCTGTAAAATGGAAGAACATCTCTATCCTAAATGACTTACTGATAATAATAATGATTCAATACACTCTGTGTCACAACCTAAATGAGGCTTTTTGATATATTTCCTGACAAAAAATTCTTCTGTAGTATGTTAGAGATTAGGTTAAATTTAAGAGTTGAGATCTCTAAGCTATATTCGCTGTTAGAACTTTACTGATACTTAAATTTTTAATAAATGTTTATAATTATAAGTAGACTAATTGATAAGGTTTAGATTATTCTGTATTCCATATTGACAGAAGTAAAGGAAAAAACATTGTATATATTAGGGAAGAAAAACATTAAATGTTCTATACAAAAAATACTGAATATAGGCTGGGCGCGGTGGCTCACGCCTGTAATCCTAGCACTCTGGGAGGCCGAGGCAGGCAGATCGTTTGAGCTCAGGAGTTTGAGACCAGCCTGAGCAAGAGCGAGACCCCGTCTCTACTAAAAATAGAAAGAAATTAGATGGACAACTAAAAATATATAGAAAAAATTAGCCAGGCATGGTGGCACATGCCTGTAGTCCCAGCTACTCGGGAGGCTGAGGCAGGAGGATTGCTTGAGCCCAGGAGTTGGAGGTTGCTGTGAGCTAGGCTGATGCCACAGCACTCTACTCAGGGTAGTAGAGTGAGACTTTGTCTCAACAACAACAACAAAAAAAGTACTGAATATACATTCTTCTCATCAGCACATGAGGCATTTTCTGAGATTGATCATACCCTAGGCTACAAAACAAGTCTCAGTTAATACAAAAAAAATTGAAATCATACAATGTGTTTTCTCATACTATAGTGGAAGAAACCTAGAAAATAAATTCTAAGAGAAACATTCAAATCTACAAAAAGTCATAGAAATTAAACAACTGCTAATTGGTTCTTGTGTCTGACATAAAATTAAGATGGAAATCAAAAGATTCCTCAAACTGAAAGACAAAGGGGACACAACCATTCAAAATCTAGGGGTCACAGTAAAAGCAATCCTAAGGGGAAAGCTCATAGCCTTAAATGCCTACATCAAAAAGACAGAAAGAGCACAAATTAACAATCTAATGTCACATCTCAAAGAGCTAAAAAAAGAAGAGCAATTCAAACCCAAAGCCAGCAAAAGAAAAGAAATAGAAAAGCTCAGAGCAGAACTATACAAAATGGAAACCAAAAAATACAAAAGATCAATGAAATAACAAGTTGGTTCTTTGAACAGATAAACAAAATCGATAGGCCATTATCCATATTAACCAGAAATAGAAGAAAAAGGATTCGAGTAAGCTCAATGAGAAATGAAAAAGAAAACATACCAACCAATACAGCAGAAATACAAAACATCATCTGTGAATATTATGAAAACTATAATGCACACAAATTAGAAAACAGAGAAAAAGGGTAAATTCCTGTAAACACACAACCTCCCAAACCTGAATCAGAAGGAAATAGAAACCCTGAACAGACCAATAATGGCTGCACGATTGAAGCAGTAATAAAACAATCTCCCAACAAAAAAAGCCCCGGACCAGACCAAATCACAACCAAACTCTACCAAGACCTACAAAGAAGAGCTACTACCTATCCTACATAAAGTATCACATCATATTGAGAAAGAGGTGATCCTCCCTAACTCATTCTATGAAGCCAGTATCTCCCTGATACCAAAGCCAGGAAAGGACACAACAAAAATAGAAAACTATAGCCAATTTCCCTCATTAACATAGATACAAAAATCCTCAACATATAATATTTGCAAACTTAAACAGCACATCAAAAAGATAATTTACCATGATCAAGTGGATCTCACAGGAGGGATTCAATGATGGTTCAACATACGCAAATCAATAAACATGATTCACTACATAAACAGAAGCAGAAACAATCCCCATATGATTTCAATATGTATGGAAAAAGCATTCATTAAAATCCAGCACCCTTTCATGATAAAAACTGTCAAGAGACTAGGCATGGAGGGAACATACCTCAAAATTATAAAAGCCATATATGACAAACCCACAGCCAATATCATACTGAATGGGGAAAAGTTAAAAGCATTTCCTCTAATAACTGGAACAAGAAAATGGTGCCCACTGTCACCGCTTCTATTCAACATAGTACTAGAAGTCCTACCCAGAGCAATCAGGCAAGAGAAAGAAATAAAGGGCATCCATCCTGGGAGGAGAAGGTCCAACTATCCCTGTTTGCTGATGCTATGATCTTGTACCTAGAAAACCTTAAAGATGCCACTGAAAGACTATTAGTGATTAAATATGAAATTTCCAATTTCAAATCAAAAGTATAGTTTATTATATCTCAAACAAGAAGCAGTACAATTAATCAAACAGAGTATGCACCTAAACTGTTGACACAGTATTGCAATCTTAATGGTAGCTTGTTTATGCCAGCAGCAAAGAAGCATGGTGAGCAAGTGGCGATGAAATTGCAAAAGGCATTTTCCACAGCTAGTTGGGAATTGAATGTTTTCCTTGCAAGAAGTGGTCCAAAGCCTGGAAGAAGTGGTTGTCAGTTGGTGCAAGTTCTGGTGGATGACAGAGTTTCCAAGTCCAGCTTCTGTAGTTTGAGCAGCATTGTTTATGCTACATGTGGTCAAGCATTGTCTTACAAAGGGGTTGGCCTGTCTCTATTAACCAATCTTGTCTCCTTATTGCAATCATCCTCATCATTTTGTCCAATTGGTTATAGTAGACATCCACTGTAATTGATTGACCAGGTTTCATGAACCTGTAGTGGATAACACCAGCACTGGACCACCAAACAGACACCATTAGCTTTTTTCGATGAATAGTCTGTTTTTACCTGTGTTTCAGCACTTCATGTTTATCTAACCATGGTGCCAAATGCTTGTGATTGTCAAAAAGAATCCATTTTTCATTACACATAACAATATGCTGTAGAAGTGGTTCACCTTTATGTGGTGACAGCAAAGAAGCATTTGGGAAGGTTGAGATGGACTCACTTCCACTACAGCTTTCAACTCGTCATTGTCCACCTTGGTCTCAGGTCATCCACATAGCTCATTTTTAAGATTAAAATCACCAGAATAGAACTTCTCAAACCATTGACATACTGTGTGTTCATTAGCCACATCCTTCCCAAATGCTTCATTGATATTTTGAGCTGTCTGCATTGTATTGGTTCCATGACAGAAGTCATATTCAAAAATAACACGAATTTTTGACTTATCCATGATTTTACAAAAATCGCTCTAAAAAATTTTTGAAAGATAATCACAGCCAAAATATGCATTTAAAAGACTGAGGATGTACCTTCACAATCAACATAAAACAAGAAGTATCAAAGTGAAATGTCAGAGATATCAACTGTCAAACTTAGTACTTAAGGAAATTGGATTTCATACTTAATAACCTTAACAGAATTGATAAATAAATTTAGCAAAGTCTAGGTTATAAAATTAATGTACACAAATCATTTCCATATACAAATAACAGAGTCAAATCAAGAACTCAATACCATTTACAATAGATACAAAAAAAGTAAAATACCTAGGAAGATACTTAAGCAAGGAGTTGAAAGATCTCTAAAAGGAAATCTATAAAATACTGATGAAAGAAATCATATATGATACAAATAAATGGAAAAAATCCCATGCTAATGGACTGGTAGAATCAATATCATTAAAATGTCCATACTACCCAAAGTGATTTACAGATTTAATGTGAGCCCCATCACAATACCAATGTCATACTCCACAGACCTAGAAAAAATAATCCTCAGCTTTATCTGGAACCAAAAACAGCCTGAATAGCCAAAGCAATATTAAGCAAAAAGAACAAATCTGGAGGCATCACATTACCTGACTTGAAGTTATACTACAAGGTTATAGTAACCAAATAGCATGGTACTGGTATAAAAGTAGAGGCACGGACCAATGGAACAGAAGAAAGAACATGCAAATATTATAAAATCACCTACCTACAACCAACTGATCTTCAACAACCAGACACCAACATACACTGGATGAAAGGAAGTCCTGTTCAATAAATGGTGCTGGGGAAACTGTATAGTCACATGCAGAAGAATGAAATAGGACCCCTATCTCTCACCATATACAAAAATTCATTCAAGATGGATAAAAGACTTAACATGTGAGGCATGAAAGCTTAAAAATTCTAGAAGAAAACATAGGAAAAACTATTATAGACTTTGGCCTGTGAAAAGAATTTATGTCTAAGGCCACAAAGGCAAATACAGCAATAACAAAAATAAATAAATGGAATTCAATTAAATTAAAAACCTTCTGCGTGGCAAAGAAAATAATCAATGGAGTAAATAGCCTGCAGAATGGGAGAAAATATTTATAAACTATGCATCCAGTAAAGAGCTACTATCCAGCACTACAAAAACTTCAAACAAACCAATAAGAAAAGAATAAACAACCCCATTAAAAAGTAGGCAAGACATGAACAGAAGTTCTTTGAAAGAAGATAGACAAATGGCCAAGAAACATGAAAAAATCTTCAATATCACTGATCATCGCAGAAATACAAATTAAAACCACCTTACCTGTCACAATGGCCATTAGTAAAAAGTGAACAAACAGTAGATGCTGGCATGGATGCAGAGACAAAGGAACACTTATACACTGTTGGTGGGACTGCAAATTAGTACAACCACTATGATAAACAGTACGGAGACTCTTCAAAGAAATAAATGTAGACTTACCATTCAATCCAGCAATCCCACTATCAGGTATCTATGTAAACGAAAAGAAGTCATTTTATAGAAAAGACACCCACACTTGAGTGTTTATCACAACATAATTTACAATTGCAAAGATGTGGAGTCAACCCAAGTACCCATCAATTCATGAATGGATAAAGAAAATGTGGTATATATGTATACCATCGAGTACTATTCAGCCCTAAAATAGAATGAAATAATGTCTTTTGCAGCAACTTGGACAGAACTGGAGACCATTATCCTAAGTGAAGTATCTCAGGAATGGAAAAACAAACACCACATGTAGTCACTAATAATTGGGAGCTAAACAATGGGCACACATGGGCACAAAGAGATGTAAAGGACATTGGAAACCAAGAAGTGGGGAGGGGTGAGAGGATGAGGGGTAAAAACTTATTTATCAGGTATAATACACACTATTCTGGTGACAGTCACGCTAAAATCCCCAACTTAAGCATTATATAAGGTATACACGTAACAAAAACATTTGTACCCCTTTAATATTATGAAATTAAAAAGAAAAAGCAATAGAATCACCAAAACCAAAAGCTGGTTCTTGGAAAAGATCAACAAAATTGGCAAGCCTTACCTATACTGACAAAAAAGAGAGAAGATGCAAATAAATAAGATCAGAAGTGAAGGTGAAGAAATTACTACTAATTTTACAGAAATAAAAAAGATTATAAGAGAACACTATGAGCAACTGTACACCAACAAATTTGATAACTTAGGTAAAATGCACAAATTTACAGAAACTCACAAATTAAAGAAGAAATAGAAAATCTCAACAGACCCATAACAAGTGAAGTGGCTAAATAAGTAACAAAAACCTCCCAAGAAAAAAAGTCCAGGAGCAAATATCTTCACTAATGAATTCTACCAAATATTTAAAGAACCAAAACCAATCCATCTCAAACTCTTTCAAAAAAAAACTGAAGAGAAGGAAATACCTTATAATTCATTCTATCTGGCCAGCATTACCCCAATATGAAAGCCAGACATAGGTAACACAAGAACAGAAAATTACAGGCCAATATCACTTTTGAATGTAGATGCAAAATTCCTCCACAAAATACTAGCAAATACAGTCCAATAACATTTTAAAAGGATGATACCTCATGACCAAATAGGATTTATACTGGGAATGCAGGCATGGTTTGACATTAATAAAATCAAGGTAATATACCACATTAATAAAATAAAGGAGGAAAATGATCTTTTCAATTGATACAGAAAAGGAATTTGACAAAATCCAGTACCCTTTCATGATAAGAAAAAGGAAAAAAAAAAAAAAAAACACTCAGACAACTAAGAATAGAGGGGAACTACCGCAAGTTGTCAACAAACATTTGTGAATATCTCACAGATTGGCAAAAAACCGAAAGCTTTCCCCCTAAAATTAGGAACAAGACAAGGATGCTCACTTTCACCACTGCTATAACATTGTGCTGGAAAGTGTAGCCAGCAATTAGATAAAAAGTAAATAAATAAAAGGCATACACATTGGAAAAGAAGATGTAAATCCATCTCTCTTTATAGATGACACAGTTCTATATAGAGAGAATCCCAAATAATTCAGAAGAAGGCTACTGGAGCTAATAAATGAATTATCAACATTGAACTGAATTTAAATATGAGCTAAAAATCTTTAAACTCTTAGAGTAAAACAGAGAGGTAAATCTTTACGACCAATTGAGTCTTAGATGTGACACCAAAAGCACAAGAAACAAAAGAAAAAATAAGTAAATTGAACAAAATTAAAACTTTTGTACAAAGGACTTTATCAAGAAAGTAAAAAAGCAACCTTTCCACCTACAGAATGGAAGAAAATATTTGCAAATCATATATGAGAAGGGTTTAATATTCAGACCACATAAGGTGTTGGCCAGGAGAAATTGGAACCCTTGTACATTGCTGATGGGAATGTGAAATGGTGGAGCCCACTGTGAAAACAGTTTGGATGTTCCTCAAAAAGCTAAACATAGAATTACCAAATGACGCTGCAGTACCACCCCTGAGTATATACCCAAAAGAATTAAAAACAGGGACTCAAACATATACTTGTATACTAGTGTTCATTTCACCATTATTCACAGTAGCCAAAAGATGAAACACCCCAAGTTTCCATCAGCAGTTGAATGGATAAACAAAATGTGGTATATACATATAATGCATAAAAAGGAACAAAAGCCATAAAAAAGAAGGAAGTTCTGATACATACTGCAATATGGATGAACCTTGAAAACATTATATGCTAAGTGAAATAATTCAGATACAAAAGGAGAAATATTATATGATCCCACTTATGAGATATCTAGAATAGGAAAATTCATATAGACAGAAAGTAGATTAGAGATTACTAGGGGCTGGGGATAGGGAGTAGTGGGGAGTTACTGCTTTCATCATTTTTCAAACAGAACCTGTTTGGGATGATTAAAAAAATTTTGAAATAGCAGTAATACTTGTAGAACATAGTAAATGTAATTAATGCTACTAACTGAATTATACACTTAAAAATGGTTAAAATACAAACTTTGTTATATACATTTTACCCAATCAAAATATTTTTACAAAACACTTGGTGCTCACTTTTTACCTTGTTATAGAACCTAAACTTTTAAAAATTTTTAATTTAGCCTAACTTCATAAACTATATTGAAATTTAAGCAGGTGTCACAGAGTTGTAAATAACCTGCAGTACATTTTAATTTATTCATTATAAAAGGTTAATTTTTTAAGGATTAATACATTTGACTCTGGAAGCCTAAATATATAGGAGAAAAGATGAAATTTGAAATCTGTTTTGCATTAATTTTTCAAGTATATTAACAATAGCTCTATACTTATTTATAACTATAAATATATCACTCCACCTCTGCTAAGACCTACTTATATCAATCAACTTTAAAATAACAAAATTCTTAGGTAATATGAAGAATATGGAACAATAAAATATTGTGCTTTAACCTTTTGTCTATCCCATCATTTGGGAAAGATAGGACGTTAATACTGATTTCAAGGCCCTTTGGATTAGCTTCTAAAGAATATTTTTTCATAAGAACTATAAAATGTCTTTCAAATATATTCATAATAATATTCAACTCTTGCTGAAAATACATTTGGAAGTCTTGATTTAGGATATTCTCAAAAAATATGCCAATTATTCACCTTATTCTCTAAAATCTATCCTTATATGCAGGTACTCACCCATCCATTCAGCTAACATATTGAGTGTCCACTATAAGCATAGTGCAAACTGCTGAAATTGCAAAAATGAGAGAGATAATTGTTCAGAGACAGTTTCTCTAACTCTGAAAGAAACTTCAAAATAATGGAGCTCACCTTATGGTCTTTGATGATGAATATGTTTGAATCATATTCATATTCTATAGAAAAAAAGTGATAGCCTTACTTTCTAGGATATGAGAGAAATCATTCTGAAGTAAAATTGTTTTTATAAAATACAATATAAGAAGAGACAGAAGTAACTATTTATAATCTTTAAAATCTTTTAAACCTGATAGCAACTTGGAGATTTTCTTCACAGGTCATTCTTGCTCTTTGATTTCCCCACAATGAATTTCTCCAAGAGCTTTTTTTCCCATGTGGGAAAACAAGTCAAATTCAACTTCCATTTTTGTCACCCATTTCTTCAATAGTTTTATATTTTATCTCATTATTTTCAGTCGGAATTCATGGTAAAATTGAAATAATTGTCCCTGAACTGCTGGGGGCTCCATCCCACATGATCCTAAACTTGGGACCCAAGATGACATAGCAGTCTCTTCCTGGCAAATTGCTGTTGTTGTGGCAGAGAAAAAGAGATGGTGCCAGCATCTTAAACTGATAAATGCTTCTACACAGAAGCAACACACATTATTTTCATTAGACAGTCATTTTTACTGGTCAAGTCTCATGGCCATCCCTATCTTCCGAGGGACAGGGAAGTACAAATAAACCATGTACTCAGAAAGAGGTTAGATGGGAGAGATAGGAACACTCTTACATTGCTGGTGGGACTGCAAATTAGTACAACCCCTGTGGAAAGTAATTTGGAGTTATCTCAAAGAATTAAAAATAGAAATACCATTTGATCCAGCAATCCCACTACTAGGCATCTACCCAAAGGAAAAAAAGATATTCTGTAATAAACACATCTATACTAGAATGTTTATAGTGGCACAATTCACAATTGCAAAGATGTGGAAACAACCCTAGTGCCCATCAATACATGAGTGGATTAATAAAATGTGGTATATGTATACCATGGAATACTACAACTACAAAAAACAATGGTGAACTTCCACCTCATATATTATCCTGAGTAGAGCTGGAGCCCATCCTTCAAAGTGAAATATCACAAGAATGGAAAAACAAGCACCACATGTACTCACCATCAAATTGGTACTAATCAACACTAGGGTGCTCACATGGAAGTAATATTCATCGGGTACCATTCAGGTGGAAGGGGGGTGGTGGGGGTGGGTAAACATACAACAAATGGGTGTGGGCGCACTGTATGGGGGATGGGCACACTTGCAGCTCTGGCTTGGGTGAGGCAAAGGCATTGTATGTAACCAAAATGTTTGTACCCCCATAATATTCTGAAAAAAAAGAGGCTAGAATATTTATGAAAAGTCTTAAGTATACAACAACTATGAAAATCTTAGTCCAATTCGTTTGAAAACGTGGATATGATGGATAATTTTGTATGAAAATTACTAAAAATGACTCAAAAAGAACTAGAAAACGTGAATAGACCAACAACTATTAATCAATTGGCATTTTAAAATCTGGCCCTACACTTGAAAAGACTATAGGCCCAAATGGTTTCATAGACTAAATTTATCAAACCTCCAAGGATTCCAATTTTATGCAAACTGTTTCAGAGACTAAAAGAGATCGCATGATTACCATTGTCAAGAACTGTTACGGGCTTGAGATTTTACCTATTTGTAAGCTAACAAGTTATTTCGCCACTTTCATGGATGCTAGCAGATGACACAAGACCCACAGGTCAAAGACAAAGGATGCTTTATTACTCACAGCAGTATACAGAATGGCAGCACTTGTTATGGATTGATGAGCCCCATTTTCCACAGGGTATCACAATATGTATACATGCATTAGCGTGTGTTACATGGAAGAACTCTGAATTTACAAAACTCAAATCTTTTATAACAAGCATTTTATAATATGCTATGTTCCAAAACTATAAATAAACCTGCCCTCTGCTTCAAAGGGGACACTATATTCCAAGACTGTTTGCTATACAAATATCTTTCAAAAGATAGTCCAGAACAAAGGCAGTTACTGCCTCTTTGCAAGATGTACAGACGCACCGAGATAACATTTTTCTCCCTATGGGGATGATAAGGAATAAAATAAAAAGATGAATTTAACATTTATTGAACTTACTATGGGCCAGGAATGTGCTTTACATGTATTATACTAATTTACTTAATCCTCATAATAGCCCAATGAATTAGGTATTTTTATTTTCATTTTACATCAGAATCTGCAGTTAATCACTGTGATTTGTATTCTAGCAATTTTTAATATCACTTTTAATCTAATGTTTACCAAATAACAGTAACATATATAATAACAGTAATATATCATCTGTGAGGTGATTTTCTATTAGTCTGACTTTGATTTTAAAATTGCAATAATCCCCTATAATTTACAGCTTTGGAATTCCAAAATTTATTATAAACACTCTCTCTTCACTTAAAAAAAGAGTTAAAATTAACCAACCAATGATCATTATCCACCTTATCTATAAAAACTTGTTTCCCAGCCAGTCGCGGTGGCTCGCGCCTGTAATCCTAGCACTCTGGGACGCTGAGGCGGGCAGATTGTTTGAGCTCAGGAGTTCAAGACCAGCCTGAGCAAGAGCAAGAACCCATCTCTACTAAAAAAATAGAAAGAAATTAGCTGGACAACTAAAAATATATAGAAAAAATTAGCCAGGCATGGTGGCACATGCCTGTAGTCCCAGCTACTCAGGAGGCTGAGGCAGTAGGATTGCTTGAGCCCAGGAGTTTGAGGTTGCTGTGAGCTAGGCTGACGCCACAGCACTGTAGCCCGGGCAACAGAGTGAGACTCTGTCTCAGAAAAAAAATACTTGTTTCCTAAGCCACCATGGGACAACATCACCTTTGGTATTCAGAGTTGGATTCAGAGTTTCTAATCCAGTGTCTTCCTTATACTGCCTTCTTTTTCCCTCCTTCCACCAAGAAAGGAAATTAGCATAATGAAGACACATATATTATGCTGGGACAACATAAGAGTAAACAACAAGAGTAAATTGGGGTTGTCCCAGAGAAACCAACATGTATACTCACCCTCCTCAAAATGTTTCATCCTTTGTGCCATATCTATTCTCAGCTGCACTGTTTTTATTAGACTATACCATTAATACCATTATTCCTTTTACTCAAACAACTGAAACTTCTGAATCTGAAGAATCTAAGGCCTATACGAATTGTTTTGGACAGGAAAAAATAATTTCTTTTTATTAATAAGAATTTCTAGCCTGTATTTGTGAAGAAACTTTTAAAAAGGTATATCACTACACCGAGAATATTTGTGTTTGCACAAATAATATTTGAATATGTGAAAAACTCTTCCCACTTCCCCTTTCTCCTACACGTACAAAAAGGCCTTTTATTCTTCAAATACTGACTACACTTTTTGAAAACAGTGGATAGTCTAGAAAAACTGTTGGTATTGATAGTCCCTGGTGCTCTTTGAAGTAGAATGCTCACAGATTGGGTGCAAGCCAATCCACTGGAATTTACGAAGATAACATTAAAATTTTTATGATTTTTATCTAAATAGAAGAAAAATTAAGCTTTAATATATTTATTGAGGCCTGACACTGGCATTTTCACTTACATGTCATGATCGCATATAATGTTAGCTGAGGAAAAACTGGAAGTTTGACAACACAGATGGTCTGACCTCATTAGTTATTTTCCATGTGTTGCAATATATTGAAGATTACAGATGCCCTGTTAAATGATTATATTATCTAGTTTTACCTAAATGACCAGCACAATGTGAATAAGGGACTTAAACAGAATCCTATAAAGAAATCAGATTGAAGATAATACTAATAATGACAACAAAAGCAAACCAAAAAAACACACAGAGGAGCTGACACATCATCCTAATGTAACCTTTTATAAGCTATAAAAATTATAATTGAAAATCAAAGTTATCAGGAGGAAGGACTTCACGATGGCTGACTACAGGCATCTGGTACTTACTTCCTCCACAAAGAAGAACCAACATAGTGAATATCTATTCACTATCATACTTCAAACAGATTCTCTATGAGAACACTAGAATCGAACAAAGAAGTGACAGGAAACACCTAGTACAAGAATGGAGAGGAAAGCAAGGCAACCTGATCAGCTGGGAGCCTGGAGAGACTTCCCAGTACGGGGAAAGCATAATGAGACACCCTAGTGGTCCACATTCTCATCACGCACCCCTGCAATCTTAGCCACAAGAGAGCCCCTCTGGATCCTCTTGGGCCCTGAAACTGACATAGGGAGATGCCTAAAGACTGCACAAATGCATTGCTCCAGAGAGGTAGCTCACCCTACATCTCACATACACCTGCAAGTCTTAAGCACCTACAGCTAGGCACCATATTGAGAGCACCATATGAGGTATCCAATCCCCATCAGACTGCATCCAGCCCTGGGACACAATAGCCCCTGCATCTCCACACCCCAGGAGCACAACTGACAACTGTGGCAGAATCCTACCACCAGGGCTGAAGCATGAGCCGTTAGCAATGACCTGGTTGCCACCCCACCATGCATTTTCATGCACCCCAAGGACAGAATCTCCTGCAGCTACCACCACAGCCTTTACACACTCCACAACTACCTGCATAGAGCCACTGAAAGCAACTCTACCCTCCCCAGTAGCAGGGCTGCAGCACAGCCACTGGCATCCCCACCCAAGCATTTCACTGATGGTCTAAAGATCCTCCTACCCCTGTCTACCACAGCCAGCTCCCGCATGCACCACCAGGGGCTGATGACAGGTCCACCTGGTTCAGCTCCGACCCCTAGTGCCCAAGCATGCTATTCAAGGCCCTGGAGACTGCAAAACCATTAGCACTTGAGCACACCTTCTGGGGACCTGAAGTCAAGCCCACTCAAACTGACACTACTGCAGCTGACACCCACCTACACCTTCCACCTGTGGGCTTAGGGACTGGACCACCCAGTTGTAGGCACTAGCAACAACAGCATGGCCCACTTGGGAGCCAAAGGATTTTCCTGCCACTGCCATTGCCCATACCATACCCACTGCCCGGGAGCCTGAGAACCTGCCCACTTCCTCAGCCCACCACTGCCACTACAAGCATCCAAGTCTGCAGGCCCAAGTATCAGCCCACCAGGACCCTCTAACACCACTACCAGTGTACGTTGCCATGGGGCTCAAGGACAGGCACATTCAGCCCACTACTGCCACCACTGGGGCCTGAGGAAAGGCCCACTGGGAATCCTCGTCCTCAGCAAAACTTTACCACTACCTCTACTAACAACTGCACCTTAAGGCAATAAGAAAATCATAGACACCATGGATGCCGTTTATAGCCAAAGAACTCACATAGAGACTACACTACCAAATGCACCCAGAATCACAGCCAAAGTGATCTACCCAACCAACACCATAGATATATATTCATGAAAATGTCCTAAATAACCACCGGGTCAAGGAAGAAATTAAGGAGGAAAACAAAAAATATCTTTTCTCTGTTCTTGTGCCAGTGTCATGCTGTTTTGGTTACTATAGCCTTGTAATATAGTTTGAAGTCTGGTAAATTGATGCCTCCCAATTTGTTCTTTTTGCTTAAGGTTGATTTGGCCATACAGGGTCTTCTCTAGTTCCATATTGTTGCTCCATGAATTAGTATTAAATGTGTTTTGGGACAGGATGTGTCTTAGGAGTTTTGCAGAGCTTTGCACTGAAGGAATATGTGAACGTGTCGGGTTGCATTTCAAAATACTGTTACACACAGAAGGGCATCTCTGAAAGACAGTAGCGGCTGTATCCCACAAGGCACCGCGTTTCTCAGACCTAAAGGTTTGGATTTGCTTTATAAAGCACAAGTGAATCTGTTAAAAACTACAGGCTGAGAGCTGACAATGGAGTGCCCTCCGGAACAGACAGCAGACAGCTTCCCAAATGGCTAAAGCAAAGCTCTTGTTTAAACTACTCTAGACTACCTGTCTCCATTCATGATAACCTAATAAACATGGAGCCAATACATCTCTGTTTACCCCCTCTGTTAAATGATAAACTTACCTTAGAATTTAGAAGTTAACCTTTGAAAGACTTTGTAACCTTTGCTCACTTAGACAGAATTTGTTAAAGAATCTGTAGAATCCTTCCGTAGAAGTCCTTTGAAAATCTGTTAACCTGAGAGGAACTACCTGCTGTTATGTAAATCTGTTACCCCTGGCAATTATTTACTATTCCCTATAAGTTACCATGTAAGACTTCATTTGGGGCTTTTTTTGGAGACTGACGGAGAGGTCCGAAGCCCCCTGAGCTACCCACTTTGCCTATAACCTTTATAAACTTATAAAACTATATCTTTGTCTCAGTGTATTCTTTTATTTCTTCCATTTTCCATTTTTCTCTATTATTTTCTTATCCCTTGCAACTCTACCAAGGCACCCGGCTTTTTGTGGGGAGCACTGGCCATGTTCCCTGCACCATATGAACCATAGAATTATTTTTTCTAGATCTGCAAAAAATGATGTTGGTATTTTAATAGGGATTGCATTGAATCTGTAGATCACTTTTGGTAGTATAGACATTTTAACAATGTTGATTCTGCCAATCCATGAGCATGGTATGGTTTTCCATCTGTTTACATCCTCTGCTATTTCCTTCCTCAGTGTTTCATAGTTCTCCCTGTAGAAGTCTTTCACCTTCTTAGTTAAATATATTCCTAGGTATTTTATTTTCTTTGTTGCTATTGTGAAAGATATTGAGTCTTTGATTTGGTTCTCAGCTTGACTGTTGTTGGCATATATGAATGCTACTGATTTGTGTACATTGATTTTGTAACCTGAGATCTACCCAAAGGAAAAAAAGACATTCTGTAAAAAATATATCTGCACTTGAATGTTTATAGCAATGCAATTCACAATTGAAAAGATGTGGAAACAACCCAAGTGCCCATCAGTACATGAGTAGATTAATAAAATGTGTTATATGTATATCATGGGGTACTACTTAGCCATAAAAAAAATGGTTAACTACCTATTGTATTATCCCGAGTGGAGCTGGAGCCCATTCTCTAAGTGAAGTGTCACAAGAATGAAAAACAAACACTACATGTACTGACCGTTAAACTGGTACTAATTGATCAACATTAATGTGTACGTATAGGAAGTAACATTCATAGGGTGTCAGGCAGGTGGGAAGGGAAGGAGAGGATAGGTAAATTCACACCTACCAGATGCAGTGCACGCTGTCTGGGGAATGGGCACACTTGTAGCTCTGACTTGGGCGGTACAAAGGCAATTTATGTAACCAAAGCGTTTGTACCCCTGTACTACTCTAAAATAAATAAATAAATAAGAAAAAGAAAAAATCTTGAAACAAATGAAAATAGAAATATAACACACCAAAACCTATGGGATGCAGCAAAAGCAGTACTTAAAGGGAAGTTTATAGGATTAAATGCCTACATCAACAAAGTAGAAAGATTTCAAATAAACAATCTAACAATGTACCTCAAAGAGTAGAAATGCAAGAGCAAAGCAAACCCGAAGTTACTAGAAAGAAAGAATAAACAGAAAAAAATGAATTAGAGACAAAAAATACAAAGGATCAACAAAACAGAAAAACGGTTTTTTGAAAAGATAAAGAAAATTGATAAACTTCTAGCTAGACTAACCAAGAAAAAAGAAGATTCCAACAAAATCAGAAATGAAAAAGGAGACATTATAACTGATGCCACAGAAATACAAAAAAAAAAAAAATCAGAGACTAGTATAAACATCTATACACTTGCAAACTGGAAAACCTGGCAGAAATGGATAAACTCCTGGACATATACAACCCCCAAGATTCAATCAAGAAGAAATTGAAAATCTGAATAGACTAATAATGAGTAATGAGATTGAATCAATAATAATGATTCTCCCAACAAAGAAAAGGCCAGGACCAGTTGGCTTCACTGCTGAACTCTTCTAAACTTTCACAGAAGTAACACCAGTTCTCCTCTAATTATTCCAAAAAAAAAAATGAAGAGGTGGGAATTCTCCCTAACTCATTCTATGAGGCCTGCATTACCCTAATACCAAAACTAAACAAAGACACAACAACAAAGAAGAAAACTTCAGGCCAGTATCCCTGATGAACATAGATGCAAAATTCCTTAACAAAATACTAGCAAACCAAATTCAACAGCACATCAAAAAGGTAATACACCATGATCAAATGAGATTTATACCAGGGATACAAGGATGGTTCAACATAGGAAAATCAATAAACATGACAGAATCAACATGAATGAAGGACAGAAAATCATATGCTCATCTCAGTAGATGCAGAAAAAGGATTTGATAAAATTCACATCTCTCCATGATAAAAACCTCTTGACAAACCAGGCATAAAAAGAAGATACCTCAACATAATAAAGGCCATGTATGACAAACCCACAGCCTATATTATACTGAATGGGGAAAAGCAGAAAACGTTTCCTCTAAGAACTGGAACAATATAATGATGCCCACTTTCAGCACACCTATGCAACATAGTCCTAGCCAGAGCAATCAGGAAAGAGAAAGAAATAAAAGGCATCCAAATTGGAAAAGAGGAAGTCAAATTGTCTCTCATTGCAGATCTAGAAATACCTAAAGACTCCACCAAAAAACTCTTATATCTGATTAATAAATTCAGTAAAGTTGCAGAATATGAAATCAAAATACAAAAATCAGTAGCATCACTACACAGCAATAGTGAACTAGCTGAGAAAGAAATAAAGAAGACAATCCCATTTACAATAGCTACAAAAAAAGATACCTAGGAATAAATTTAAATAAAGAGGTGAAAGACCTCGACAAGAAAAACTACAAATCACTGATGAAAAGAAATTAAAGAGGACATAGACAGATGACATTCTATGCTCCTGGATTGGAAGGGTTAACATCATTAAAATAACTATACTTTCCAAAGCAATCTACAGATTCAGTGCAATTCCTATCAAAATACCAATGTCATTTTTCACAGAAAGAGAAAAAAATAATGCTAAAATTTATATGGAGCCAAAAAATAGCCTGAATAGCCGAAGCAATCCTGAGCAAAAGACCAAAGCTGGAGGCATCACACTACCTGACTTCAAAATATAGTATAAGGCTATAGTAATCAAAACAGGATGGTAGTAGTATAAAAACAGACACATAGAACAATGGGACAGAATAGAGAACACAGAAATAAATCCATGTATTACAGCCAACTGATTTTCAACAAATATGCCAAGAATGTTCATTAATACCTTCTTCAATAAATGTTGCTGGGGAAATTGGATACCCACATGATATATGCAGAAGAATGAAACCAGACCCCTGTCTCTCACCATAGACAAAACTAAGCTCAAAATTGATTAAAAAATTAAACATAAAACTTGAAACTGTAAAACTACTACAAGAAAACATAGGGGAAACACTCTAGGATGTTGGTCGAGTCAAAGATTTTATGGCTAATACCTCAAAAGCAGAAGCAACAAAAACAAAGACAAGTGGGATTATATTAAACTAAAAAGCCTCTGCACATCAAAGGAAACAGTCAACAGAGTAAAGAGACAGCCTGTTGAATGGGAGAAGTCATTTGCAAACTATTTATCCAACAAGGAACTAATATCCAGAATATACAAGGAACACAAACAATTCAACAGTAAAAAACATAACCCTATTAAAAGTGGGCAAAGGACATGAATAGACATTTCTCCCAAGAAGACTTATAAATGTTCAACTTATAAATGAAAAAAATTCTCAACATCACTAACCATTAGGGAAATGCAAATCAAAACCACAATGAGATATCATATTACCCCAGTTAGAATGGCTATAATTAAAGATAAAAAATAACAGATGCTGGTGAGGATACAGAGAAAAGGGAACTCTTATGCATTGTTGGTGGAAATGTAAATTAATACGGCTACTATGGAATACAGCATGGAGATGTCTCAGAAAACGAAAAACTACCATATGATTCAGCAATTCTACTGGGTTTCTACCCAAAGGAAAAGAAATCCATATGCCAAAGCTGCCTGTTTATTATAGCACTATTCACAATAGCAAAGATATGGAATCAACCTAAGTGTCCATCAAGGACAAGGGATTAAAAAAAGTGGTATATATGCACAATGGAATACTATTCAGCCTTACAAAAGGATAAAATGTCATTTTCAGCAACATGGATGGACCTGGAGACCATTATGCTTAGCAAAATAAGCCAGACATAGAAAGGCAAATATCACATGTTCTCACTTATATATGGGAGCTAAAAGAAAATTTATCTCATGGGGCAGAGAGTAGAATAATAGATACCAGATGCTGGGAAGGATGTTTGGGTGGGAGAGGATAAAAAAGGGTTGGTTAATAGGCACAAATGTACAGTTAGATAGAAGGAATAAGTTATAATGTTCAAAAGCACAGTAGGGTTATTATAGTTAACAACAATATTTTGCATATTTGAAAATAGCTAGAAGAGAGGACTTGAAATGTTCCTAACACATACAAATGATAAATATTCAAGGTAATGCACACCCAAATACTCCGACTTGGTCATTACAGCCTATATATGTAACAAAATATCACATGTACTCCATAAATATGTACAAATATTATGTATCATTTTTTAAAAATCAAATCAAATATAGAAAGTCAGCCAAAACAATTAGAAATTTTCAAAACTATTTGAAATGTGACAATTTATTGCAAAACATCACTTATTTCATCATCTCATCCCTTTTAATTTCATGTTTTATATCTATGTAAGTAAATATAATTTACAAATAAGTATACACAAGCTTAAAATAGGATTGTTCTTGACTAAAAAGGTTTGATCTTTTTTTTATTTCAAAGTATTATGGGGCTACAAATGTTTTTGGTTACATGGATCACTTTTGTAATGCTTGAGTCAGGGTTATAAGTGTCCCTGTCACCGAGATAGTGTTCATTGTACACATTAGGTAGGTTTTTGCCCAGCCCCTCCTGACCTCTCCCCCTGATTGATTTCCATTGGGTTATACTTCCCTCTCTGCACATGTGTACTCATAAATTAGTTCCAATTTAATAGTAAGTATATGTGGTGTTTGTTTTTCCATTCTTTAGCTACGTCATTTAGGATAATGATCTCCAATTCCATTCATATTGTTGCAAAAGGCATTATTAATTCATCCTTCTTCGTGGACGAGTAGTATTCCATGGTATACATACACCACATTTTGTTAATCCACTCATAAATTGATGGGCACTTGGGTTGATTCCACATCTTTGCAATTGTGAATTGTGGTGCAATAAACATTCAAGTACATGTGTCTTTTTGATAAAATGATTTTTCTTTGGGTAAATACCCAGTAGTTGGATTGCTAGATCAAATGGTAGGTCTACTTTTAGTTCTTTGAGGAATATCCATACTATTTTCCATAGGGGCTATACTAATTTGCAGTCCCACAAAAGGTGTATAAGTGTTCCTTTCTCTCTGCATCCACACCAGCATCTACTGTTTTTGGACTTTTTAATAAAAGCCATTCTAACTGGGGTAAAATGATATCTCATTGTGGTTGTAATTTGCATTTCCCTGATGATTAGTGATGTCGAGCATTTTTCGTATGTTTATCGTCCATCTGCCTGTCTTCTTTTGAGAAGCTTCTGTTCATGTCTTTTGCCCATTGTTTAATGAGGTTGAGTTTTTTTCTTGCTGATTTGCTTGAATTCATTGTAGATTCTGGTTATTATTCCCTTATCGGATGTATAGCTTGTGAATATTTTATCCTGTTCTGTAAGTGGTCTATTTGCCAGAAGCTTTTTAATTTAATCAAGTCCCATTTATTTTTATTGTTGATGTGATTGCCATTGAGGTCTTCATAAATTCTTTGCCTAGGCCTATATCTAGAAGGGTTTTTCTAACAAAGTTCTGTTACATTGGTCTCAGTTCTCAGTTCTGTTACATTGGTCTATGTCTCTATTTTTGTGCCAATGCCATACTGTTTTGGTTACTATAGCCTTATAGTATAGTTTGAAGTCTAGTAATGTGGTGCTTCCAGATTTGTTCCTTTCATTCAAGGTTGCTTTGGCTATTCAGGCTCTTTTCTGGTTCCAAATGAAGCATAGAATTATTTTTTCTAGATGTGTGAAATATGACTTTGATATCTTGATGGGGATTGTAATGAGTCTGTAAATCACTTTGGGAAGTATGGAAATTTTAGCAGTGTTGATTCTCCTAATCCATGAGCGTGATGTATTTCCCCATTTGTTTGTATCATCAGCGATTTCTTTCCTCCGTGTTTAGTAGTTCTCCTTGTAGTAATCTTTCACCTCCTTGGTTAAGTATATTCCTAGATATTTTATTTTCTTTGTAGCGGTTATGAATGATATTGAATCTTTGATTTGACTCTGAGCTTGACTGTTATTGGTATTAAGGAATGCTACTGATTTGTGTATGCAAGAGAAAGAAATTATGGGTATCAAAATTGGGAAAAAGGAAGTCAAACTATTACCTTTTGCTGACAATATAATCTTATATCTAGAAAACCCCAAAGATTCCACCAAGAGACTCCTGAAATTGATAAATAAATTCAGCAAAGTCTCAGGTTACAAAAACAGTGAGGTTTGACTTTAAATAACTATACTAATACCCAAATGAATGCAACCTTACAGTCAGAATAAGCAGCCTTATCTACAACATAATATTTAACATTACTCAATTGTTAAAATGGATGAACAAGAATTTGTTTCAAGCTAGAGCTTCACAGAACCATTATGTCTCTCCAGTTTATTCACTGCTAAAACAAGATAAGAGAAATTCTTCTCAAAACTTTGATGCAATAACTGGACTGAATGAAATTCAAGGCATAAGATTTAAGGTTAAGTTAGTGATGAGAAGTTACAAATAGTAACAGCAGTTGTAAAATTAAACATGAACAAAGTTTACATTTAGAAAATGTTCTCATGTGAAAATAATTACATTTGATCCTCACAAATATTTGAAGTGATTAGATGTTTTAGATGAGAAATCAAAGACTCAGAGATAAATAACTTGCCCCGGTAAAGTGACAGAACTAGGCAAGTCTCCTGACTGTATATCCTGTGCTCTTTGCTAACTTTACTGTCCCTGCCCCTAACAAACACCCTGTGTTAGAAGAAACTTCTGGTAGTTGATCATCATTGAAAAACCTATCAGGAATACAACATTCCACTCAGTGAAATCAAGATATGCTTCATTCATGGTACTCGTATTCATAATTCAGCTTTCTTTCTGAGCACTTATCTGAATTTAATGAGCTTTAATATGTTCATACATCTTCTAGGTTTCCACAGACGTGCAGCTCCAGTTACAAGAAGGCAGTTCCCACATGGTGCACACAGGATGGATTACCTGCACTTTGAGGATGATAGTCGTGGATGGTGGTTCGACATGGATATGGTGATCATCTATATTTATTCAGTGAACTGGGTCATTGGATTCATTGTTTTCTGCTTTCTTTGCTATTTTTTCTTTCCGTTTTAGGAATTTTCATACCTTACTACAGTTGAACAATCATAAACAATGTAAATAACAATTGCTTAAACATTTTTTAAATGTGCTTTGAAGTTTTTATGATGTTGCGTTATATAAATTGTTGGTGTTTATAGAAAGCCTGACAATAATGGATTTATTAATGTTTTTCATGTAACAAACCAACTTTATTTAGGAGCTAATCTATCCAGCACTTAGCAACAATGCACTATTAATTTCATAGCTATTCTCGGTTTAGGATTTGAGGTTCTAACTTTACTATGTCACTTTTATACTTATTTTGATTGTAGAGACTAAGGTTCTCCCTCTTAAAAATAGTAAAAATACAAAAAGAAATGATAATCTGGATAGACAGTATTTTAACTGATAAAATATTTAGTCAATCATTACTTATTCTCAAGCAAATTATAGGCATTAAAGATAAAAGACACTTTCTGGAAACTAATCTAGGAAGGTATATTCAGTATTGGTTTCCAAATATCTTTATTTATGTCCCCTTCTATTACCAAGAAAACTGACTATCCTTTTTGTACAGATCTAATTAGTACAGCAATTTTAATTGTTATAAGCAACAGAAGAGTAAAACTATATAATACTACAAATGTTGAGATTAACCCCCTCCAATAGACACTTTAGAGACCTATATTAACACTTTCCAAATTACAGGATGAATAGCCTGAAGAAATAAAAAATTCACCAATGTTCAATAGTCTAAAAGAACAATGCATGTCCAAAATGTAATTAATTTAGCATTTATTTAACTAGAAGATTGTCACATATATTGTAAATGTGCAATAAAGAATGGCTTTTTAATTTTTTATTGTTATTAAGTGATTTAATGTCTGGAATAAAGAATTGTTGGAAATAGGCTAATAGGCTTATGGATTTTTAGAAAGAAAACCTGACATTTATTTTTATTTGTGATTACAATAATCCTTTAATATTTTTCTTATTAAAAGGAAAAAAGAGATCTGAATCATTACAATGTGGGAAGGAATTGGGGCATGTATTCCAATTTTAAAAATGAGAAAACTGAAGCAGAAAGAGACATGAGCGTATTTATTCAATTACTCAGGGGATCTTTGTGAAACCTAGGACAGAAGTTCTGATTACGAACTATTAAGCCAACATTACTACACTATGATGTCATATACCTGATAATTAAATAGGCATATTTTTACATAAAAATAGATGAATCTCGCATGGCACTACAAATACTACCACCATCCACAACAAAGCTGAGAGCAACCAGGCTTTAAGAACTCAATCTATGAAAAGTCAAAATTTAGCCTTATTTCTGTTAACGGTATTTGAGCCAAAGCACTTGACTGATGGTATGTAATGTTCCAAGAAATATAGAAGAATGGTATAGACTCTTATTCTAATACTATTTTCATTATTGTGTTTAAAATTATATCTATAAAATAAGTATACATTAGACATCATCAAATCCAGAAAGCAGAAAACTAAATGCAATACAGAAACAGAGATAAATTTGTGTTCATAAATTGATATTTATAATCACTAACATTGCTCAATGTAAAAATATAAGGGAAAATGTCAGCCCTCCTAAAATATATATTAAGATTTAAAATTGACAAAACATGTTTAGAGGGGATAAAATGTCTTAAGAATTTTAAAGTAAATTGCAACCATTTCCCAGGAAATTCCTGGCTTATATGCTCTAGGAAATGTCTTGATTCATTCCTATATTACTTTAAAATTTTACTTTAATTATAGGTAAATTAAAGTAAATAAGTAGTAATATAGATACAAATTTCTCAGAGAAACAAAGTTGATTTTTGATATTTGTTCTCAGAGAAACAAAGTTGATATTTGTTAGGTCATTGATACATATCAGTCTATAGATCTGTATCTATAAACTATATACAAGTATATATAATACCCTTAAATAAATACACTCAAAAGAAAGAAAGCATAATTTGGAAGAGCATTCCAAATAGAATCATATACATCTTGATTAATATCATCTGAAAATTATGTAATTTGTCGTATTAAAATTAAAAGTAAATTTAGAAAATTACAAATTACTAATTTTCCTTTAAATGTTTCTAAATTTTATATAAATGGTGCTAAAAGCTACTAAATATTAAGAAGTGTAGCATTTCCTAAAGCTTTAAGTTTATAAGAGGCCAGATAAAACCTGACATGAAAAGAAACCATTTTCTTCTGGCATGTAGAACACAGCGGCCATTCAATAGATAATTGGATTTATAAATAAAATACATGGGTAAGCTTTAGAGTAAAACAAAAAATTCTTATGCTGTTGTTCTTTGGCATCTTTCACAGTATTGATCACATAAAAACTCATTTTCCAATAAAGAGCCAAACAAAAAGAAAAATTCTAAAACTAATGAAGTACAAAATTTGTCCCTAGTAATATTTCATAAGCTTAACTTTATGAGCTATCACTAACAATTTCTATTTCTACTGAGCTTAATTATGGTGAAGGTTAATTTTAAACATGTTCACATGTTCGTTAAAACAATGCCCAATCATCAGGGAAATGCAAATCAAAACCGTAATGAGATATTACTTATCTCCAATGAGAATGGCCTTTATTAAAAAGTCCCAAAACAATAAATGTTGGCATGGATGGAGAGAGACAGGAACACTCATACACTGCTGGTGGGACTGAAAACTAGTACAACCTCTGTGGAAAGTCATGGAGATACCTCAAAGAGCTAAAAGTAGAACAACCATTTGATCCAGCAGTCCCATTACTGGACATCCACCCAAAAGAAAAAAAGACATTCTATAAAAAAGACATCTGCACTAGAATGTTTGTTTATAGCAGCACAATTCATAATTGCAAAGATGTGGAAACAACCCGAGTGCCCATCAATACATGAGTGGATTAATAAAATGTGGTATATGCACACTATGGAGTTCTACTCAGCCACAAAAAACAATGGTGATCTAGCACCTCTTATATTATCCTGGATAGAGCTGGAGCCCATTCTACTAAGTGAAGCATCACAAGAATGGAAAAACAAGCACCACATGTACTCATCATCAAATTGGTATTAACTGATCAACACTTAAGTGCACATATAGTAGTAACATTCATTGGGTGTCGGGCAGATGGGAGGGGGGATGTGGGGAGGTGTATATACACACCTAATGGGTGTGGTGCACATCATCTGGGGAATGGACATGCTTGTAGCTCTGACTCCAGTGGGGCAAAGGCAATATATGTAACCTAAACATTTGTACCCCTATAATATGCTGAAATAAAAAATAATTTTAAAGAAAGAAAGAAAAAAGAAAAAAAAGTGCCCAAATTGAGGTATATATCTGAATATGTAAAATTTACAATCCCAGGCCCATTTATTTTATACTCAGCAGAAGCTAGGGGGATCTAAATTAGACAAAATGGAAAAGGAATCAGAATTTATGTTGTACAGAGACTCTACTGTGAATTACCAAATTCAAGAATGGAAAAAAAAAAAAGAAAAAGCAATAATTCTACATCTGCTATATTACTAATGCTATGCTAGTATTAAATGCTAAATATAATAGCAGTACCACCATCAGTTTCACTTTTGCCTTGGAACCTTGCTCCTAAGATAGTTCTAATGGCATAACAAAAACATCAGTTAATAAAATTTTCACTTAAATGTCTTCTCTATTGCTAAATGAATACATATTCTTAAAAATACGATTTTTATATGGATCATTTGTTAAGGAATGTCTTATAGAAGAGCATTCTCTGATTACATGCAATGGCAGTTAAAGTCTTTGATTCTTCACAGAATTCTACAGGTGAAGCCAGAGAACACTGTCCTCTCAGAAGTGTTCTGAAGGTTTTGCATACTTTAACATGCTCAACTTTTACTTCTCGAAGAGTTTCTGATTTTCAGTAAATTTTTAAAGAATATTACAATTCTACTAATGTATGCTTTTCTCCAGAATACATTTATTTTCCTTTTGCTTTTTCTTGAAGATAACACCTATAATAAGAATTGCTTTACACATGTCAGTTCTTACTTTTTCTTGTGTAGATCCTAGGAGAACCATCATCACTAAGTACCTTTAGACCATGGTATTAACATCCTATTACAATAATAAGTATCCACTGCAATTTGTAGTTTTCTTACGTTCATGTTTCTATTATAGGGTCAGGAAAAAAATGCCATTCCCACTGTTGTTTAGGATCTCTCATATATAGCATAATAGAAATACTTTGAGCATCATTTTTATTAGTTTAACACCTCTAAAATAGTTATTGGACTGTTACCACAAAGTTTATGGTTACTTCTCTTTACATACATAACCATCAATCTATTAAGACACAGTCCTCCTAAGTCTTCCTTACTCTTAATCAATCTATTAAGTATTATACGACACAGTCCTTCTAAGTTGCCCTTACTCTTTCACATATTTTTAAGTCTAAGAACCTCACCCGAAGCATATCATGTAAGTAACAAAATGGTTAAGTAACTGCCCACTAAAATGATAACAGCATTGCAAGAGATAAATACTGTTCTTGTAAGAACCTTGCAGATGTTTTATTTGCTTTACAGATGTCACTTTGTCTACCAACAAAACCATTAAGAGGAAAAGAGAAATGTGAGAAGACAGCAGCTAACATTTATTTATGAAACTTCTATATCTTACTTTGCTGGTCACATTATGGGGAACCAAAATATGGGGGAAAGACTGATGAGGGAGAATCTAGCAATTTCAGATATTTTTCATCCTTGGATAAGGGTACAGAAAATCATGCATGTTTTAGAATCTGGTCTTTCCGTTTGTTGAGGGGGAAAAAATGTAATTTCCTTACTATAATTTATAACACTATGATGCATTCCAATTTATCTATGATATAAAAGTAACTTTCAGTCCCATAGTTCTCATTTTGCTTAAAACAGAAATTTAATAGGAACCTAGTTGTGAAATACATAGATTTTTAAAACATAATGATGTAGCTGCAATGTAGTTTAAGTTTCTCCTTTCAGAAAAATATAAACTGTAATTCAAAAAACGAGGTAGAGTCCTGATTTACAAGTTCTACGGGACTAAATGGATGATATTGGCTATTCTAATTCCAATATCTGAAGGTAAATCAGGCAGACAAGAGTATAGTAAAGCAGTCAACCTAGATTAGAAGTCAACAGCAGTATTAAACCTTCATATGCCTATAATAAATCTCATTAAAAATGCATATTGTTATTCAGAAGGTGTAGAGTAGGCCCAAGATCTTACATTGCTAATAAGTAATCAGTGATACCAATCTGTGGGCCCGTGGACCACATTTGGGATAGCAAGGAACTAAAGGAGGCTCATATGAAAGGAAGGCAATGAATCCTGCTTTCTTAAGATTAAAACAACAGTATCACAAGAAGACAAATTTCAGATTGTTTTGGCATTTGAGAATTGTATAATACTGGTTATCCAATATAAAGGAATTATAATGAATTCTACTATAAGTATTTTAGATAAATCTATTGAGTAAGCCTTTGAAATTATTTGGTGGGTTTTAAAATCTAAGTATTAATATATAAGTTGTTTATTTTAAAAACTATAAATCAAACTTTTTTTCAAAAAATTCACGTCCCCATTTTTTTCCTATTCTCTCTCATTACTCATCCTTTGGTCTTCATATCTCTATCTAGACTCTATTCAAATAGAAGAAGTGTGAGATTACATATATCAATAATACCACATATAGATATAGAAAATAAAATATACTATGGTATTTCTGCTCACCTCTAATTCTCACTATGTATTATAACTACAAAACTCCAGAGACCTTATCATCCTGAGTTATATGACTATAATTTGCTTAACCTTTCTTTTGTCATTTTCCTCACCTGTAGAACTATGCATAATGAAACAAACGTTCACAGGATTTTGCCAGGATAAAATTCAATTCACAAGAAAATTAGGGAACAGTTTGAAAAGTTCTTTAAGAAAAGGTTTATGCAAAGATAGAGCAATATTTACCAACTATTTGATAACAGGCAAGTTATTCAACCTCTATGATTTTTTGTTTCTTCATTTATAAAAAGAGAAAATATAATACTTTCGATTAAAAGAGATAATGGTAGTAAAAGCAAGCATTCAATGTGTTTCTCTTTCCTTCCCCTTATTTAAAAGACTTATGAAAAAGCTACAGAAAAAGTCTCATTTTTTAAAGGTATTAATAGGGCACAAGTACATTTATTGTTCATATACAACTAGAATCCTTAATTATCATAATTTATATTCCCTTAAGCTGATAGCCACAGCATAGCAAAGAATTGAGCCATTAATTTGGTCATCAGGCAAAACTGGATTACAGGTCAAGTTTTCTAGCCTTCATTTCTAGCAGAATGAAGGGCTCCTTATTTTCTTTCATGGGTCACACTTGATTTTAACCATAGATTTAGCAGCATTGTGTGACATGGCTACTGGCACACTGCTATACCAAAAGAAGCATTTTACTATGAACTTAAGGCAAATGCATTGGTCTTACGCTAAATTTACAAAATTACTCAAAAGGCTGAAGAGCATGATTTCCTAAATTTAATGTTATCCAGAAAGTTTCACTTTGAATGAAAAATATTTGCTACCAATTTGGGTATTCATTAATTTTCCTAACATTTAAAATGATACTGATGATACCTACTTGCAAAGTTTGAATTACAGTGTTATTTCCTGTAGTGTTTAACATATGAAATATTTTCATTACCATAAATTCAATCATAAATAATGCTTTTAATAATTTTTTGCACTGGTACTTTTTAGGTGTAGCATGTATACTACAATACATGCCATTCCATATCAAAACAGGGCAAAACAAGTCTCATTCTACTTACACTTATGGATTTGTAAAGAGTACCATAAACGTAATGATCTAGTAAATCATAAAATTTAGTCACAGTACATCACCGAGTTATATCTATGGTCAAAACTCTCAGAATACCATACCAAACTATTTTTAAGTTCATTAAATAGCCTCTACTAGATTAATTTAAAAAAATTATAACTTATGGCAAAGAAATAAAGATCTTACAAATTATATAATTTTCAACCAT
Organism: Indri indri; assembly: GCA_004363605.1. NCBI lineage: Eukaryota > Metazoa > Chordata > Mammalia > Primates > Indriidae > Indri > Indri indri. The sequence goes on along the minus strand of RJWJ010010170.1, from coordinate 13,911 downwards.
AATTGACTAAAACACTTTTTTAACATAAGGCTATTAATTTAATTTATAATAAGGGCACTTTTTGATATTTTGAAGTCATTTAATATTTATATTTCATGCATTCTAAAATATTTTAAAACAAATTCTTCCTTCAAGGTTTATTTTTCTTGGAACTTTGAATATATTTTCTCATGAAAAAAAGAATCTTAATATTTGGATTCTTAGACTAGTCAAATATATGGACAAAAGTCCATATAAACCTATATAAAGTATTAGAGGTACAGCAGTAAAACAACTTTTCGATTACATTTACTCTGGATATGAATTTTCCTTCTTTACAATGCTTCTGCCAAAACTACCACACTCAAACTTACAGAATGCCTTGTTTACTGTTGTGGTATCTCACACAGCATCATTTTTAATAAAGAACTATGTCACAACAAATGAAGTACAGCAATGGGTCCATACTGATGGAAGTTACTGGTCCTCTCATTTTTCCCATAATCCTGAAGTAGCTGGTTTGACAGCATTGTGGAATGGCGTTTGGAAGACCCAGATAAGGTAACAGCTATTAATAGGTGGTATTACTTCTCAAGCGTGGGGCAATGTCCTCCAGGATGTGGTATATGGTCTAAATTAGCATGTAATATACAGTGCTTTTTTTCCCCATAACCAGGAATCAAGAGGTGGAAACAGGAGAGGCCTCTGTACTCTAGTGATCCACCAGCAAAATTTTTGCTTCCTGTCCTCATGACTTTAAATTCTGCTGGTCTAGACATCTTAGTTCCAGAGAGAGGAATGCTTCTACTAGAGGACAAAACAATGGTTTCACTGAAGGAAGTTGAAACTGCCACCTGGTCACTTTGGGTTCCTTATGCCTCTGAATGAATGGAAAACAAAGGTGTTACTATAATAGCTGAGGTGATTGCTCCCATCAGGAGGAGATCAGGTTGCTACTACACAATGGAGGCAAGGAAGAGTATGTCTGGAACACACAAGATCCCCTAGAGTGCCTCCTAATATTTACATCTTGTGATTCTAGTCAATGGAAAACTACAAAAATGCAATTCAGGCAGGACTAATAATGGCTCAGACCCTTCAGGAATAAGTGTTTGTGTCATCCCACCAGGAAAAGAACCATGGCCTACTGAGGTGGGAGAGGATGGCAAAGGGACTATGGAATAGGTAGTAAGTATATAAGGCAACAGTTATAAATACCTGCTACGACCACATAAGCAGTTGTAGAAATGAAGACTGCATTAGTTATGCGATTTCTTCCTATTGATATGAATGTTTCTATAAATATTAACCAAATATTTTTCCGTTATCCTCTTATTTAACACAGATGTGTTAATAATAGCTAACTTTATAACACAGGAAGTATTGATGATAGTAAATCTTAGCATTCAAGCTACAAAAAAGAAGAGAAACATCACCCAAGGATTTGAATCCTCTTCTGGGGAAAGGGTTGGCATGTTTGCAGTTACGTACAGCATAGTTGTATCATGCAGTATGCTTTAAGCAGATGTTTTAAGGAAATGTTTATGGGTACCAAATTGACAAGGAGTGCACTATGATGGCTTTGTGGTATGTCAACCAAGCTAGGCTGAACTTCATTCCTCAGAATTCCCTTCCCCCAATGCATAGTCAACTTTTTAAAGGACGTCTTTGGAAAACTCTGAGAGACATATTAACAGTCTAATGTTTGGCAGTGTAGTGGGATCCTTTCTCAATGGGTTCTGAGACTATTAACTGACTCAAATTTGGAATTGAAGGAATTGACTATTTTGGGAACTCAAATCAGACTTCTGTTCACTAGATCTAGAACTCCTTTGCTTATACAGATCAAATAAGAATTTAATAGGTTGGCCATCTATTTATATTCAAGGGACATCATAACAACTCACCAACACCATAATCTCTATAAGTCAAACCATTATGATTACAATATTGACTGCTGTCCATTATGGTAACTATGTCCATCTTATATCTGGCAATTAAGTGCCACCATTTGGCCCCTGATATCTCAGGATCCTATTATCTCTATTTAGGTTAGGAATACTATTTCAATGGTAGCAGTTTCCTCTGTAATTTCTGACCTACAAAGAAGAGAGACCATAGAGCTTTCAAGGATGCTGACACTCCACAACAAATTTATGTTTCAAGCTGTTGTGAAAGGCATGTCCTCTCAGGATTGGAGAGCAATCAATCTTGCATGGTAATTATGTCTTGCATGGTAAATACACCCTAACATTGCAGTTTCCTCAAGCCTTTGGATAGATACCTTTCTCTACAATATAACAAGGCATTTTGACTTTATTTAGTGTAGACCATCCTTTTCGTCCAGCCAACCAATCAACCAACCAACCAGTTAAGCCCTTCCTAACTCCTCAAGCTAAAATATTGAATCTCCGATTAGTAAGCCTAAAAATTTAGCCTAATTTTATATTCCTCCACACACCTTTAATATCCATTCTCACATATATCCCCTAGATTTCTATATAAATTGAAAAAAGCCATGCAGTTCTTATGGTATATATCACAACTCTTCATGAGTCACATCTTCTACCTCATCTTTTGAGGGCTTCTTCACCTTGAGTTTAGTTATACATATAGAAACAAAAAGGGGTGTTAGGAAGAGGGCCCTGAGGAGGATCAGGTGTACCTTGTAAGCAACTTCCTCAGGAAACCTTCCCTGGTTCTTCAGGTAAAGAGGGGCTAGCTTCCTGTATTAGCCAGGGTTCTCCAGAGAAACAGAAAAAAGAAAAAAGAAAATATATATATACATATATATATCTCCTTAGGCTATTAATACAATTTTATGTATCTAATATTGGCTCACACACTTCACACACTTATGGAAACTGGCAAGAACTGGCAAGTCCAAAATCTTTAGAGTTGATGTCCTAGTTCAAGTCCAAAACCCAAAAGCTGTGCAGAACCAGGAAGAGCCAAAAATGTTCCAGTTGAAGTCTGAAGGCCACAGAACTGGGTAGAACCAGGAATAGCTGATTTTCCAATTCAAAGTCTGTCAGACAAGGCAATTAGTTCTCTTTCTTATGGGAGAGGGGCAGCCTTTTGTTCTATTTAAACCTTCAACTGATAGATGAAGTACACCCACATTATGGAACACAATCTGCTTCATTCACTCTACTGACTTAAATGTTAATCTCACCCAAAAACACCCTCACATAACACCCAGAATAAGGTTTGACCAAATATCTAGCTACCGTGTGGCCCAGTCAAGTTGACATATAAAATTAACCATCTCACTTCCTCAGGTAGAGGTGGAAGGACTGCTTTTACCAGCAAAGAAGATTCAGTTTCATTTGGGAGGTTGAGATCTCCAGCTTTATCAGAATCTACCCATATTTCCCCACTTCCATTTGTAGGAGCCCATTCCTTCCCAAGCAATGACTAAACTTTAAGAGAAGTGGCTGGAAATTCAGTTTTCAACTCACAGGTGCAATCTCTGGCTTTAATTTTCAGAAACCCCAGCCTTATAGCTACAGGAGAGAATTTCTTACAGGGCAGATATAGAAGCTTTCAGGTCATTTAACTGGCAATTTAAATCCATAAGCTCATTTTCCTTTGCCTACTTTCTCCAGAGCAGTTAGGAATAACCAACCAATCCCATTTTACCCCCTTATTTTAACTAAAATGTTCTCAAGTGGCTCATACTTAGGCACCTTGAATCTCACCTTCTGCAGGTACTCAATTATAGTATCCAAAGGTAATAAATTGAGCAACTCTTCCACCATATCATGCCATAGACTACCATTGTCTTTTAAAACAGTGTAAACAGGCTTATTAATGTCTTTAAATTTTATCAGATTAGAGAACCAATTCAGAAAACTCATACTTCAAATCTGTTCCTCTGGAACCACTTCTGGTACAAAAATCTGTGTCAGGGTCCAACCAGACAAACAGAACCAGTGGGGGATGTCTATTCATGCATATAAGTGTGCGTGTGTGTGTGTGTGTGTGTATACATTGCACATATAACAAGGAATTGGCTTACCTATCATTGGAGTCTGGTTAGTCAAATCTAGAGGGCAACCAGGCGGTCAAAAAGCAAAGATCACAAGAAGGCTGGAGCCTCACGGACACTGGCTGAAGTTGTCCATGGGCAGTTTTTAATTCTCTCTCCAGAGAAGGTCTAAGTTCTCTTTTAAAGCCTTTCAACTGATTAAATGAGGCCCATCCAGGATAATGTCCCTGATTGACTAGGGGCTTTAATCAAAATCTCTTCACAGCAGTGTTTGATTCAATAATTAGGAGAACGTGTGCATACTACAAAACAGCTGACGCTTCTCTTCCATCCTCCAGCTCTTGAGAGAGTATCTCTTTTAGCCCACTTAACCAGAAATGTACTGAAAAGGAAATTCTAGGAAATATAATTTATTTAGCTTAGCCAAGATGACATACCACAAAGCCATCATACATGGTATGGTCCACTAACTGCCCTTTCGCTAAATTTTATCCTTATGCTATTGATAAAAAAAATAACCAATCTTAAAATCAAGACAAACCTAAATTAAAAGTTTATAGCATAACTTGTAATAATTCTTCTCCCATACCATAAAAACGTTTCGATGTTCTATGTAAGCAGTTTGGTTATTTATTGCTAAGTAACAAGCTACCCCAAATTTAATGACTTAAAATTTTTATTTTATCTCACAATTTTGTGGGTCAGAAAATCAGGGCTCAGCTGGATGATTGTCTGTTCCACTTGCCATCAATAGATGTTAGCTGGTGGTATTCAGCTGACAAATGGACTAGTATGAGGGTCCAAGATAGCTTCACTCATATGACTGGTGTCTTAGGAGAAATGGCTGAAAAGCTGGGCTCAGCTGAAACAGTCAAATGGAGAACCTAAAACACATGGTGTCTCTAGCCTGGCACTCTCAGGTAGCCAGACACCTTACATGGTGGCTCAGGACTCTCAGAAGGAGTGTCCATAAAACCCAGGCAGAAGCTTCAAAGGTTATTATGACCAGGCTCAGAAGTCTTGGAATGTTGTTTCTGCTCCTTTCTATTGACCAAGAAAGTCACTAAAACCAGACCTGATTCAAGGAAAGGGGAAGTAGATTTTCAATGGGACAAGCAGCAAAGACTTTGTGGCCATTTTGTAGTCTACCACTCTAGGAAATCACTGTGTGAGTGTTTAAGAAATATAAAAATAATCCCTAGTAAAAGGAATATAAAATTGAGTAATGTGTCAGCTGTGTAGTCAATCTTGATTACCTATTTCTATGATATTAATGTTTTGTTTCCCTCCAAAATTCATATGCTGAAACCTAATCCCCCGTGTGATCCTATTTGGAGGTGGGGGTCTTTAGGAGGTAATTAGGTTACTAAAAGGTGATTAGGTCATTAAGGAAGTACCCCATGAATAGGATTAGTTACTTATAAAAGAGGCCCGAGGGAGGTTGTCTGCCCCTTCCACCATGTAAGGATACAGCAAGAAGGCACTATCTGTGAGACAGACAGCAAGCCCTTAACAGACACTCAATCTGCTGGTGCCTTGACCTTGGACTTCCCAGTCTCTAGAACTGTAAGAAATAAATTTCTGTTTATAAGTTACCAAGTCTAAGGGATTTTGTTATAGCAGCCCAAATGGACTGAGACACCTATGTCAGTAAAGGGAAGTATCAGAGAACTTGAGACTTAACAGTATTATCATCATCAAGTGTATCAATGCTTCTTACACTTAAACATCCACATGAATCACCTATGGATCTTTTGTTAAAATGAAGATCTGATTCAATAAGTCTAGGACAAGGCCTGAAATTCTGCATTTCTAACAAGCTCTCATGTGATACCAATGCTACTGGTCTGATGAAACATTATAATCTATATGATAACCCAAGCCCTAGTCTGAGGAAACATAAAAACCCATATGACAGCCCAAAAAACTATTTTGCAAAAGTGTATAAAGTAAATATCTTAGGCTTTCTGGGCTACATATAGTATCTGTCACATATTCTTTTTTTTAAACATGCCTTTTTAATTTGAAAACTTTCTTCTTTACTACAAAAACAGGTCACTGGCTGGATTACCCACAGACCACAGTTTGCTAATCACAGATCTATGTCACCAGGCCTCAAATTTGGCTGCATAGTAGAATCACTTAGGAAGTTCTTAAAAATGCTAATGCCCACCATTATTTGATCCCACAATATGTCCCCTATCCCCTACAACTCTGACTTAATTAGTATAGGAATAGAGATTCTTAAAAGCTCCTTAGGATAATTCTAATATGTGGTAAAGTTTGAGAACTATGAATCTATATCACCTCCTGTTTCTACCTACTTGTATCTTTTTGGTCATTAGATGTTTTTTAGTACATTTGCATGACTGACTTAATACAAGAGATCTCTCTTTCCACATCTATACAAAAAATGGCAATCTAATTCAAAGAATAACAACCAAAAATAGATGCTTTCATTAACATACCCCTGCTCCCAATAGGAATCCTGCCCCCAATGGATGTCATGTGTCAGTAAAATGAAAGAAATTTGATATTGAATCGAGGGCTGATAAAAAGTGATGTTTGTTGCTGGAAGAAAAAGGTGAAACACAGAAAATTTCAAATAAGCAGAGTGATAAGGTGAAAGGCTTTGAAAAGTAAAAACTACCATAAACCTCACCAATTCAGGATAACTAGAGAAAAACTTTATAAGGCCTCAGCTAGTAGAGTTCTGTATTTATAGATTGGAGATTTATAATAATAAATATAATAATGCCAATATACAAATGGCTTAAGAAGCTAGCTTAAAATGTTCTTAAGTATTTTGAACTATCAAACATAGTTTTTACTATAAATTTTCACTACAAAGGGTTTCCAAAAAATTATTCTTATTCAGCTCTATCTGAATTAATAGAGATTTAAATTAATAGACACTTTCCAAAGCATCATATTTGCTACCTTTCTGGGTAGTTTTAACTCTAAAATTCCTATTTTGATTAACACAATTTGAAAAGCCATTTTATATTTTTTATCTTTCCCAAGTGAAATTATTTTATCTATGACATACAAGGTATTTTTTCAGAATGAATATCAATGTATTATTAAAGCTAATGGTAAGTTATAGCGTAGCCAAGTAATATCCCGTTTTTTACATGCTACCTTTTCTCTTTATCCTTGCAGATGCTCTTGTTTCAGTTTTCCTCTGTGAATTAGCTCCCTGTATGGTTTTAAATTCCTTAATTATATTTCCCTCTACTCTAAAATTTTCAAATAAAATAGCACTTCTGCACACAGTAAAACTCAGCAATAACACATAAGGTCCCCTCATTCTTTCATGTATTCAACTAACAAAAACAGTACGTGTTCAATAAATATTCACTGAATGCTCAAGTGAAGTTTTGACAATAACCTGACCCCACTTAAATGCAAACCACATATCCTGAGGATTTCAGAATGAAGTTCTTATGATCTAGGAGTCTATATACTCCTTCTCATTTAAAAATAGAGTTCAGAACTCTGATACCAGATGATTCAAATGAAAGCCAAAATTACTGTTGGAAGCAGTTTTCTACTCATATCTGCTTTCTATAACCATGGATTCATCAGAGATAATCACCATATACGTATGTCAGCACATGAAAATTGTACCACCACAATTCTACATTTGTTTTTGTTTTTGAGACAGGGTCTCACTCTGTCACCCAGGCTGGAGGTACAGTGGCACAATTATAGCTCGCTGAAGACTCAAACTCCTGGGCTCAAGTGATCCTTCTGCCTCAGCCTCCCAAGTAACTAGGATGATTACAGGTGTGTGCTACCACACCCAGCTAATTTTTTTAAAATTATGTTTTGTAGAGACAGGGTCTTTCTGTGTTGCCCAGGCTGGTCATGAACAGCACAGCTCTTTCTACCAGATAAACTTCCCCTTATATTAACTATGCTATTGTGCATATCTCACACTTATTGCTATACACTACTTATCTAGACACTAATTGGGTGGGAATTTTCTTTCTATGATAGAAAAAGGCACATGTGACCTCCCTAGAAAAGAAATGACCCTTAGCCCTAATTATGATATGTACAGATTTTAACTGAGAAAAGGCAGGAAGATGTAAAGGTTGGTGCATTTTACTTTCAAAATTATAAACTTAAAACTGTCAGAGATGAGGTATACTTAGGACTGTTATTTTATCAATTAACAAGTTATAAACTCATGAATTTGGTCCAATGTGGTTTTAAATTATTGCGAAGTGAATTTTTTATCATATTTTCTTGATAAGTGCTACAATATTTCCTCTCATTTCTTTCTGGTAAGAATAAAGACTTTTAATTGAATGATAACAGGTAAGCAAACTGCATAAAAATATACATTATATATTTCATTAAGATGAAAAACTCAGGACTTCAAAAAATAAAATATTTAATATCACATTGCTATACCTTACAACTTCATCATCATTTACTGGAAAAAAATAATAATAATCAGTGGTATATACATTTGTCTTATTTTTCCCTATTCTGAATCAAGTATGAGTCATAATAGAGAGGGAATAAAGTGACTTCAAGCCAACAGAAGGAAAAGAACATATATTTCATTCAGACAGAAAAAAAATAAGCAAAGCAAGATTAAGTGGAAAAAAGGATAATATATAAATAAGTACTGTGAAAAGGTGAGCATTGAAGTCATTTAATCTGGAAACATTATACAATGTATATACTTAAATCATAAACATGTTCATAAGTGTACATATATTGTTTCCTGTATAACATACTGAACAGTGAAAGTTACATGACTTGATAAGAATAAAATGAAAAGAAGACCATTTAAAGCAATATCACTACTATTAAAATTAATTCCAAAACAATACAAAAGAATAAAAATTATATTACTATGCTTAACAATGCTAAAGTTGTATGTTAATTGGTCAGATGATTTTGGCATTGACTAATAAAACATATTGCCTATACGGTATTTCAGTCAGAATCAGAATTTTCAGATGTATTATCACTAACAGTGGGGAAAGCTCTTAAGCCTTGTTTTTTTTTCACTTCTAAGTCGATGCAAATGTTCTTTCATGTCCTGAGAAATATGACAAATCCGTCCTTCTATGCCAGGTACTGCAATTACTGCCGATGGTTTATCTGAGTCTTCCTCAAAGGCTGTAGGTACAGTAAAACCCGTTAAAATACATCATGGCCCCCACAATAAATATTCTAAAATTAAGCCTTAAAGTTTTCAGAACGCAGAAATTAAAATTCACATCAATTATAAAATTTTAACCAGAATTTCTCTGAATATTCATTCTCCACAATTATACAACCATGAATAAAATTTCAATGGAGACACATATATATATAATCAAAAGGACACTGATTCTTTAAAATATGGTACATTTTACTTTCAGAAACTGCGTACATTTATGAAGACAATTATTCCATCAAATAATTAACCAGTTTAAAACCCATTATGAATTTGGTCCAATCTGGTCTCAAATTATTGCTAAGTGACTTTTTTAAAAAGAATAAAACTTCTAAACCAAATCAATAAAATGAGCTCTATATACCAAGGCACAGTATTTATTAGGCAGGAAAAGACAAGATGTTTTGCAGAACACGAAGTAATTAGAATGGTGTATGTAGATAGAAGCAAGAGAAAAAATTGTAAAGGTAGCTAAGATTGTGAATTTAGAAGACTTTGAAAAATATATAATTCCCTAGAACTTATTTGTGCTTTTTAGCATTGAACTTTTAGTTATGCCTTTCTTATAATTGTTTGTATTTCCCTCACGCTTAGCCTTTTGTCTTTGCAAACAAAGCTTAGTCTTATAAGTGCCGTGCGCTGATTGCGCCACTGGAGCTCCTAAAGCTTAGTCTTTATTATTCTGTTTATCTTTTATTATATTTCCCCAAACATAAGAAAATAGAGTGCCAAATAATATTTATCCAATGCCCGGAAACTGACAAAACAATTATTCAAAAAAGAAACACTTCTAACAAAATAAAACTATATTATCACCTGTTAGTGATGGTGATTTGTTTGTAGTAGTAATTAAACTCATTCGATGGCCTGAAAGGCACTGCTTCCTTCCCTGCACAATTTTTATTGATTCAAAGTGATTCATGACTACTGTAGAAAGTACTTGTGCAGTTTCTGTGTCAAACATTCGAGGACAACTTTTAAGCATAATGTAACCATCCTTCCCCTGAAATATCAAAACATATTTTAATTTTCTAGTACAGAAATATGAATAATCCAAATGAATATATACATTAAATTTATAGTTGGCACTGAAATGCAATTTCATAAATATGTACAAAAACCATACATTTCCATATATGTAAACTAACACACTTTAAATTCCTCTCCTACTCCTTGGATCTAGTCATGGCATCCATGAACCTGTTGCCCTTACCTCTATTGCTTAACATCTCTAGGAACAGGCTACCTACAATCCTTAAACATGGCTGTAAACTAGAATCAACTGGGAGGTCTCTTTAGAATGGTATTACTGAAACTCCTCTAAAACCTACTATACGGCTGTCGGCACTGGAGCTCTGGAATCTGTACTTTTTACAAGCTTCCTGCCAGTACCCTAACACTGCTTTAGACTTTTTTTTTTTTTTTTTTTTTTGAGACAGAGTCTGGCTCTGTTGCCCTGGCTAGAGTGCCGTGGCATCAGCCTAGCTCACAACAACCTCAAACTCCTGGGCTCAAGTGATCCTCCTGCCTCAGCCTCCCGAGTAGCTGGGACTACAGGTATTGTGCCACCATGTCCAGCTATTTTTTTTCTATATATATATTTTTAGTTGTCTTGATAATTTCTTTCTATTTTTAGTAGAGACGGGGGTCTCGCTCTTGCTCCAACTAGTCTCGAACTCCTGACCTTGAGCCATCCACCTGCCTCAGCCTCCCAGAGTGCTAGGATTACAGGCATGAACCACCGCTCCCGGCCTGCTTTAGACTTGATTATTAAAGAACCTACTGAGTTAAACCTAAAAGTCCTTATAGATTTACTCACCCAAGCTTTATTGTACATAACTGAATATGATATAAACAATTAAAATATACTTAAAATATGAACATTAAATGTTTAGAAGCATTTATTACTAAATTTAAAGTTCAGCAATCCATTATGGCATTTTTTTCTGTAGTTGTTTAGTGGCTAATTTGCCAATCATTTAAAGAATAGCATGAATTTTAGACATTCTGTATTTTTAAATCTGATAATACAAAAAATTAACAGTGAAATTATACCTGCATATAAGATAAAAATACATTTAATTCATGAATTGTAAAAATACAATGGAAAACATTTATTTAAACTACCCAGGGTTTGAAATCATCAAAAGAAAATTATATGTGTGTTTGTGTGCATCTGTGTGAATGTCTTAACATAAGACAATTACTTTACTTAAAACATTTTCAAAGGAAATTAATCTCACATTTGCAATGTACTCCTTAATAGTAAGAAGGTAAATTTTTTTTTCCGTAAGTATTGTCCTTGAACTTTTACAGTGTCTCTTATGATTCGGTGTCCTGGTTCTGCATCTGGATCAAATCCAAATTCTATTCCAGCAACTTGAGGAAATCTGAAATTTAAAAATACATTCTTGATAATTCTGCAGAAGATATATTAATAATAAGAGAAAGCATTAAAATTTAAGTGAGCACATTTTATTATGCTACTTATACTGCCAAGGGTGTGGGTACACATTGGCAGCTGTACTACAACTAGAAAGAACTGGCCAAATGACTTATGTTTTCAAGAAATAAAAGGATGATAGTAAATTCTACCCTTATTTTCTTCCACTCGAAGATCATTTCAAGAATTTTTATTCGCTTACAACTTAAAACTACAACTTCTGTTGTCTCAGTTTCCATCCTTAGTTCCTAAAGAAATAAAGTGGTGAAGCAGATAATATATGTGCCTATTAAAAATTTTGCTATCTACACAGCTCATAATAAATGTATATAACACCTAGATTCTGCTTGCCTACTATTTCAACATTAAGAAATGGCTAGAATTATTTTTACTGCATTTATAGGCCATTATTGTGATGGTCTGCTTTAAAATACAGACTATATAGCAACTGTGAATTTTACTTTGGGGGTTTCCAGGAGAGCACCTTAAAAGAATCAGGCAGAAAGCCTCCAGAGTAACTGAAACCAAAGTATAAGAAGCTTACATAACTTCAAATTTTAATACATACATACTAAGAAACCTTGGACAGAGGAAAAAAAAAAACTTGCTTCAAGCAAAACCACCAAATTGAATGTCTTAAGGACAGACTCTCTGAAATTTGAATCAAACTGCTTCTCATTTGGGCAACTTTATATAATGTGCTCAAAGTAAACAGCAGCAGCAATTTTAAAATTTTTATTATTATGGTTAATTATTCTTCTGAATAATATAGTGTATAAGCCTATTCATTTATGTATTCTCGGTGGCTTGTTTTGTACCACAATAACAGAATTATATTTTCGCAAGGGAGACTATATGGCTTGGATATAGTCCAGTAAAATTTTATTTACAAGAACAGATGCGAGGCTGGATTTGGCCAAAGATCCATAGTTTGCTGAATCCTACATTTTATATAAAAGTAAAATGGTTAACTGGTCAAGAGGATATAACACTGCATATGCATCAAACAGAGCTTCAAATACATAAAGTAAAACCTGATAAAACTAAAAGAAGAGACCTAACCACAATTATAGTTGAAGAGTCCAATAGTCTTCACTCAGTAACAGATAGAATTAGTTGGCAGAAAATTTTCCAGATATAGAAAAACTGAACCAAATTGATTTAATTGACATACATAGAATATTTCACCAGCAACAATTGAATATATATTCAAGTACAAATGGAATATCAATCAAGGAAGACCATACCCAGGGCCATAAAAAAAAAATCTTACAAGATTGAAGAACTGAAATCCTGCAAAGTATATTTTCTGACTATAACAAAATTAAACTAGATAATAATAACAAACATAACAGGAAAATCTTATATACTATATACTTCTAAGCAATCCATGGTTCAAAGAGGATGTCTCAAGGAAAATTTAAAAATATTCTGAACTAAAAAAGAATACAGCATATCAAAATCTGTGTGACGCAGATAAAGTAGAACTTAGAGGGAAACTTACAGCATGAAATGTTCATGTTAGAATAGAAGAATGATCTCAAATCAACAATTTAAGATTCCACCATAAGAAACCAGAAAAAAAGAGAAAAATAAACAGAAAGCAAGGTAAAGAAGGTAATGATAAAAATAAGAGCAGAAATCAATGAAACTGAAAACAGAAATAAATAAATAAAATCAATTAAATCAAAATCTGTTCTTTGAAAGAATCAATAAAAAATCAATAAAAATTATAATTTTCAGGCAAGATTGACAAATAATAAAAGAAAGACGATACAAATTACCCATACCAGGTATGAAAGAAAGGCTATCACTACATACCCTACAGATATTACAAAATATAGTAAAGGAATATTATGAAAAACTCTACACAAATAAATTCAAAAACCTAGATTAAAAAAAATGAACCAAATCCTCAAAACCACAACCTGCCCAAACTTACCCAAAATGAAAAAGACAACTTGAATAGTACTACATTAAGAAATTTTATCTGTAGTCAAAATCCTTCCAAAAAAGATATCTCTAGGCCCAAGTGGTTTCACTGGCAAACTGCATCAAACATTTTAAAAAGAAATTACAATGCTTCTACACAATGTATTCCAGAAAATAGAAGAGAAAGAAACACTACTTAACACATGTGACCACCATTATCTTCATATCAAAACTGACAAAGACAGTATAGAAAAAGAAAATTACATGATAACATTTTTCATACAGATGTGATAAAAAATTTTCAACAATATATTAGCAAATCAAATCCAGCAATATATCAAAAAATACACCATGATTAAGTAGGGTTTATTCTAAAAATTTAAA
>RJWJ010010169.1:0-47706 GCA_004363605.1 Indri indri | reverse complement strand
CACACCATGCACGGACGCCAGGAATAGCTTTAACAAACAAAGCGCAACCACTGCCCTCAAAGAATTTACTGTTGAGAAAAGCACAGAAGTAATTACAATGCAGTGTGAAAAAATTATGGATATACATAACGTGTGCTTATTATCAGGAGGCAGGCACTGCGGGGAGTGGTTCCGTGGACTGTCTGATTTACTCCACAACGTCTCTGCCTATTTCTTCTCTGCAAGAAATAAGCGCCCAGTAGGAGCACCTAAGCCACTATAAACCAGGAAGGAGGCTATGGGGTGGGGAGGGAAGACAGCATGCATGTGACAAAAAAGGCCAAGCAGAAGAACTGAAACCTGAAGACCGACAGAATTTTTCCAGGTTGAAAGTGATACGCAGAACTTTGCATGCAGAGAACTTACCAGGCAGAAAAATCCAGAGGCAAGAAAGACCACAGCACATCAGAAGATCGTGGCAGAATTCGGCCCTGGATCAGTGAGTACAGCTACCCAAAGCAGCTCTTGACGTGTGAGGTTTGGAGCTTTCAAGAGTTATTAATGTATGTAAAGGGGCTCTGTGAGAAAGACAGACCTGATGATTTTTCATAAATATTTCTAAAACATGTGTCTTCAGGAGAAGCATGAAAGAATTTCTTAACCTCTATCATGTAATTATCAAGCCCATTTTTAAACCCAGATTAATATTTATAGTTTTAAAAGATTACTTATTGGAGAGTAATAAAAGCATATTAAGAATTTAACAAAAGCATAGAAATGACCTGGGAAACAATTTGTCTAAAGCTGAAATATTTCTTTAAAATAGCCCTAAATAACACACTTGCCTCTAAATTTTGGAAAGTTGGTTAGGCAGATTCATGACTTAAAAAATAAATGTTGTATCTGATGGCAGAGAGTCAACTTTTTCAAATTCAGTTTCCAACCCCCTTCCCCTCTTCTGTAGTAATAGAAATATGATTTTGTTTGGGCTGGCAGGGTGCCCGCCTCAACACCACACCTGAGCCTCCCTTAAAGACAGAGTGGCCGAGGAGTTTCCAGTAGAAGTCAATGGGTGGAAGAATCCAGATTTTGCCCTTTTGCTTTTCCCTTCCTCTCTTCCCTTCCTCTCCCAGACATCTTGGCGGGAGCTCCAACAGAGCCCCGTGGATTTGAGGACAAAGGCCTAAGGCTAAGAATGCTGACAGCCACGGGGAGCCGGAGTTCCTCGGGATGACTTGGTAGAACCACCGCCCCTAATGGTTTCCCAACAGACATTCTATGTGAGAAAAATCAAACCCTGTGTAGTCAGATACCTGTTCCTACCAAACACACACAAATTCCACTGCAGATGCTAGAGAACATTTAAAGGACACATGGTAAGATTCGGCAAAAAGCAGTTTCATATACATTTATGGCATTAAAGCATATTTCATGATTCACTATCTTTTTCTGTCTAAATCACACACCCATATTATTATTAAACATCCTTTTAAATAAAAATAAACGTTTTCCAATGTTTTCTTGGGTACAAAAGACTTCCAGTTCTTGAATCATCTGATCTACTCTGGGTGGTAAACTAGGCAGGATGAGTGGGGTGGGAGAAGGATCCCCCGAGAGCAGGTGCAGGAGCATGGGCAGGGTGCAGGGGAAACAGGAAGTTAAACATCAACAACACAATAAACACAAGACGTTTACAAAGAGCTTCCTTGTGTTTTACAAGCCGGATGAACTGTTAGGTTAGAGTCAATTTGAGGATCCATACCCTAAACTGATCTCTGGTTGCCACTACCCACTACCAGACTCCTGCGGGTTAACTGTAATAGTATTCTTATCCCATTGATATCCCTGTCATTTTTTTTTTAAAAAAAGTATAGTTGCTTTACAACAACTCATCTAATATAGTTGAAAAACATTATTTTATTTGGTTTTTGTGGAAACGTTATCGTACCTCTTCCTCCTTCTTCCCCTACACCCAAAATAGCTAAGGGGTTATGGGCAATGGATTATGTCTAACCCAAACACAGTAATGCCACAGGGCTGGGATGGGATATGGGGAGGGAACTCCTGTCTTTGGACAGATCAAAAATTTACTGACCATTTACGGATTAGGATCACTTTCTCTATTTTAACTTAACTGGATGTATAGTTTTTGTTTAAAGAAAGAAACAAAATCCAAGTGGAGACACTAAATGGAAAGTAATTCTATTTCCATTTTATCTCTGTTCCCTTTCTAAAAAATGATTATTCCTCTCTATTTCAAATATTGTCGCCAAAGTAACAATATGCTTACGATCAAGTCACTACTACCTCACAACCATGGAAGTCCTGCCTTACAGTAAACCATTATGCAAACATTAGTCTTCTTTACAGGCAAAATGGTATAGCAAAATGTCCACATTCAAACCTGGATTTCAATTCTGGTTCTAATAATTACACACTGCAAAATAAAACCTCGAGCAGACTAATTTCCTTCTCCTTGGACAGGGTTTCTAAACCCATAAAATAAAAACAATGCTATCGTCATTTCTCTTCTAGCACTGCTGGAAAGAACTAGTACTAATGCCTATAAAGAACCCAGCAATATGTTTGACACGGAATAGGCATCTTGTAGTTATTAATATGATGCTAATTACTAAAAAGGTCTTAAATATTTAAACAACTGGATTACTAATTTGGGGGTCAAAGATAAAAGATGAAAAAGTTAAAAGGAAAAAAAAAGAGCTGCGTAACTAAAAGCATCAAACAAAGTAACAAACGAAAGGAAAGGCAGAGTAACCTCTGAGTAACAGAGTCCTCTCAGTGCCTGCCTGCGACACCTGCGGTGCTGGGAACTCATCACCTAGAAAGGAAGCTCCACCAGTCAACGCTGCACTGACGCACTGGGGATCAGATCCGCTGTACGCATCAGTTTCTGCACCAGGATAGAGGTACACAGATAACGAAGACATGGTCCCCTGCTCTCAAGGAATTCATGGCTCTCTCACGTGAACAGGCAATCACAGTACAGTGATGGGCAGCAAGAGAGGTAAACACGGTGCTACAGGTGCACAGGTAAGGCCCGCAGCCCAGCCTGGTGGTGTCAGGGGGAAAGAACTCCTTGAGTAAAACCTTAACAGAACAAGGAGGCGGAAAGGGAAGCACTAAAAGGGAATAACACAGTAGCCTGAGGTGAGAGAGAGCACAGTGTATCACAGGTACCAAGTTCGAAGTACACAGTGATAGATGGTGTGGCCCGGAACAGCAAGGTTCCCATCACAGGGTTTGAAGGCCATTATGGATAATCCTGAACTTTCTCCCACAGGCTGTGAGGAGCCTTAGAAATGTTTTAAGCAGGACAGTGACATGGCTAGGCATGCTTTTTTGTGCAGAAACTCTGGTGGCAATGTGGAAAATAAATTGGGTACAGGGGCGGAATGGGATGGTCAACCAGTAGCCCAGGTAATTCTACAGAAATAGAACATCCATTTTCAGACCAGCTGTTATGAATTACAATTAAGTTGGGTCTCCCTTCACTTCTGCGGAGGTTTTGTACATATATAATCTCCCAACAATTATCAATGGCTCCAGAAGAACAGAATCATGTGGTCTGGTTTTTAAATCTCACAATGCATGATACAATATACACGACACTGTAAAATGAAAGGTGAATTAGGAGACCTTTTCATAAAGAGCAATATGCAACTTCGCCCTAAAAAAATACCACCGAGCACATTCCTCACGACTAGTTTCACACTCAAATGCCTCTAATTATAATCAACTAATAGGAAGAAAAACTGAATCCCAAACATTTATCATTTGTGGATGTGATGTAGGTAAACAAATCCACACAGTCTAAAGCAAGTATTTAGATTTCGGAAATGAATAAAATTCTAATAGCTGTCAGATCTTGACCACTTTTAAGACTTATCCCCCCAAAGACTTTAGTATGTCCTTGGCCGGCAATTATAAAGTCACTTATCAAAAAGAGAGCAAAACGGCTCTGTGGGCATCATAAAAGGAGCTTATCTGTGTTTAGCTGTCCGCTGAAATTGTTCATAAAAAGGAAGAATACCACACAAGTGGCTTGGCTGACTGTGAGTTGGCTGCTGCCTGTACATTCACAAAGAAAAATGTGTATAAGCATGAACATCCAGGCACAAATATCCATCTGGACAGGATGTTAACACCATTCGTCAATTCCTTAAGGGCTCTATTCTCTTTTAGAAATATAAAATCTATGAACTGGTTTAAGAGTGCTTTAATTTGGTTAAAAGGGAGAGTAGGTGGAGAGGAGTTATGTTTTTTGAATCCAAATAAGGACTCAAATCCATAAGATCATTTGGGAAATTTAGGAAGTTAAATGCATCAGGAACCTAAATCATCCCTATGCAAAAAGCACCCAGTTCTCTCCTTGAACCTAATCCTATCTAAGTCTTCCTCTGGATTCGGTCCCCTGGCATTGGGTTAATGAGGCTCACTTAGCACAATTTTACTGTGAGATGTACTTGGGGGAAAGAGTGGCAATAAAAAGTGGCTACTTAAACCTCGCTAACATGGGGAAAAATGGCAGAAGAAATGTTGTGAAGACATAATGAATCCTAAAACTGAAACTGCTTCCATTCTTTCTTAGTTTAAACTGAGTAATCACTAAACCCAGCATTTCATTTTTGAAGCTTCTACATACCTGGTCAAAATACCCTTCACTTTGACAATAATGCATAGTTAATTTTTAGTATTTAATTTGGTCTTCCCAATCCCTTCCCTCCCAGAATTTTATCCCATTCAACTGGGAGATCTTACAGCTAAAAGGTTAAGACCAAAGGTCCTAGAACCAGACAGACCCCATGAATTCTACTCCTAAGCACGTTCCTCCTCTGTGCCTGTTTCCTCTCCTGTCCACCAGGACCAGCCTCACAGGGCTCCCGTGATGACAACGTAGGATGACCCCGTAGGGTGCTCAGCACAGGGCCTGGCACAGAGCTCCATAAACACTACCAATTGTTATTAGTCTTAAGTAATGAAAGCCTGGCAAACACTGGGAGGGCAGTGTCCAAGCCCTTGAGACACTTACCATTTTGTGGCAAATAGATGCTAAAAACATAAAAATACCAATGAATTACCATTATCATGTATCTATAAAAGGATACCATAGGATTACTCAACTATCTTCCATCTTTCTATTTTACTGTCACTTTCTATAACTAAAATGCCGAGTTACTCTTAATTACCTTAAACTTGGCCTTCCTAATTGTCGATTCCTAGATCCTGCTGTGACGCCATTACAACACAGCCTCCTGAGGTGGAGTTCAAGAGATTTATGATCACCTACAGCTGATTTCCCCCTAATTTGTAATGGTTTTCTACTGATAAATAATGACTTGAAATAAATGAGCTAATTTTTAGACCATGTAGTTGTTCCCACCAGGAATCCACTGAATTATATTTGTTTTTCACCAGCTGTCTGGATAATTATATTTAGTCCATGTTTTTTAAAAGTCAGTAGAGAATGAATACGTTAATCATTAGCCTCTCTTATTTGGACTTCCTCACTTTCTGTAATTCCCCTTATGGCTTATGGCAAAGGGTTCAGAATGAATTCACATCTCAAAGGCAACTCAATAATTGGATATTGAGGGCCTAAAATCAGACAATTCTCAAATGTAACAGAAGTTGAGAACCACAAGGTAAAAAGAATAGTGAATGACTACAGGTGTCCCAGGTGCATTTCTGCACCTAAACTCAAACAGTACTAAATGTAAATTTGCATACAATATTAAAATGCTTACCTTAAATTGTTCATTTTTTTGGTAGGGAGAAGCAAGAAAAGAGCCCACTGCAATCTTAACACAGGATTTCCACGAAACTGAAAGGTTTCTACTTTGTTCTCATATTTTATAACAATGTAAATCAATTCAGCTAATATAATATGACTTTTTAAAAAAAATCTAAAAGAAACAATTGTTTACAGGATATTTATTATTTCAAGATTTATGCAACTTAAGAAAACTACCACTCCAAATTTTGTATTTAAAAACAACATAGAGGGGTAGTGGTTCTGGGTAGGATGAAGGAGGCACACTCCATCCTATTTCTCTAATGAGTGGAGCTATAACACATGGACAGATCACATGCAGCAGCTAATTTAGGGCTCTGAAAAGTAAATGGTAACAGGCTGATTAGGGAAGAAGACTGACTCTCAAGGTACCAGCAAACTGGGAGTGAATTTCCTATGGAAATTCCTTTTTCCCTATGGAATGCCCTAGCCTAGACTCAAGGCAGCCCAACACCCAGATGTGAGTACCAGGATGTGGAGCGAGGGAAGGAATCCTTTGAGTTCTAGCTAGACGAGCAGGAAAGGGGATTCCTAAACCTGGAGAGAGTGAGAGAACTCCCCCAGTCTTCTTTCTTTTCTTTCCATCCTCCTGTTTCCCAGCTCATGCAATCCCAAGGTGGTGGCAGGCACCAGTGACCACAGTCACCTAAACTCTGACGGAAGGGAACCTTCCTCTTTGATCAGAGGAGCTACGATCCCAAGATGCAGAAGCAAACATCTGCTGCTTTTGTTCTCTGTCTTCCTGCCTCTCGGCCCAGAACGTAAATAGTCAGAGGACGTGCACTGCCCCATTCTAAAACCCCATCTTTGTGGCTGGAAGACTAAAAGGGGCAACCCCAGGGAAAGAGGAAGCAATGGAGAAATCAACCAACACTACTGATTCTTGGTAAAGGTGCAAAGGCAACTCAATGGAGAAAAGACTGTCTTTTCAAAGAAAGTGTTGGAACAACTGGACATCCATATGCAAAAAATAGGACCCTTGACCTAAAACCTCAGACCTTATACAAATCTTCATTCGGAAGAAATCATAGATATCTAAATGTAAAACTATAAAACTTTTAGAAGAAAACACAGAAGAAAATCTTTATAACCAGGAGAGAGGCAAAGAGTTCTTGGACATCACCCTCAATGCATGACCCATTAAAAAAATAAAAAAGATAAAAATTATATTTCTTCAAAATTAAAAATTCTTTTTCAGAGAAAGACACTATTAAGAAAATAAAAAAAAATAAGATGTAGACTGGGAAAATTATCTGTAAATCACATATGTAACAAAGAATTTGCATCCAGAATATGATTTAAAAAAAATTCTGAAAACTCAACCAAAAGAAATAACCCAATAAAAAAATTGGCAAAAAACTTGGACACTTCATCAAAAAGGATATATAAATGGCAAGCAAAAACATGAAAAAAATGTTCAACATCATTAGCCATTAGGGAAGTGTAGATTAAAACCACAGTGAGATAACACCATACATCTACCAGAATGGGTGAAATAAAAAACGCTGTTAAGACCTAGACGACAGCAAGTGCTGTTGAGAGCACCACATACCTGAAACTCTCATACGCTGCTGCTGGGAATGCACAATGATACAGCTACTCTGGAAAATGGTTTGAAAGCTCCTCAAAAAGTTTAATGTACACCTACCAGGTAATCCAGCAATCCCACTCCTGGGTATTCAGCCAGGGGAAGGGAAAGCATACGTCCGTACAAAGACTGCAACACAAATGTTCACAGTAGCCTTTTTGTAATACCCCCAAACTAGAACAACCCAAATGTCCTTCAATGGGACACGATAAATAAACTGTAGTTCATTCATACAAAGGAATCCTATTCGGCAATTAAAAGGAACCAACTATCTATACCCACAGCAACTTGGATGAATCTCAAAGGCATTTTATTGAGGGAAAGAAGCCAGCTTCAAAAGATGATCTACTGTACATTTCCACATAAATGACATCTTCCCAGAGAAAAAACTACAGGGGTGGGGAGCAGCCCAGTGATAGCCAGGAGCTGGAGGTGGGGAGAGATGGTATACCATGGGGGAACTTTTTGAGGAGGTGAATAGTTGTCAGGGTGGTTACACAAATCTATACATGTGTTAAAACTCACAGAACTGCACACCAAAGAAAAAAGGCAATTTTACTTCAGTTAATTTTTTTAAAAGACCAACAAAAATACCTCGTATTTATAATAACATTTTTTATAAATAACTTACGTAAACATGGTACTGAATATTGCCACAGAAATGAGTTTTAAAGATAACGTAACAATGTAGCATTATTTAAACTAAGTTTATTTAGCAAATATTTTAAAAGACACCACAAAATTGTTTCTTACCAGAGTTAAATGCTCGGCCACAAAAATCGGACTGTTTAAAAGCAAGAATGCTAATATTCAGCAGAGCCCAATGGTTCTAGTCGTTTTGGCTTCTGGCTTTTGAGATGTTGATGTTACCAGCAGGTGAGTCACCCGGGAAACAGATGCATGAGCCTGGAGTCATCCAGAGTTTGTCCACTACGGTCCAGGCCCGTCTCTTTCCCCACGAGGCTTTACACACCTCCTCCATGTCCTCAACAGGAAGCACCCAACACACACACAGTTTGTTTTAAAACTCGAAGTGTGTATACACAAAAGGAAAAGGTCACGGTCACCAGTTCCACTGGGAGCATCTGCACTGTGTCACCACGACCACCACAATTGTGGTGCCTCCACAACGTGCCCGAAACTGACCCGACTTTGTGTAAACCTCCTGCTAGAACTCAGCCCTCCTCAACAGGGCACATGAATGCGAGGAAAAGCTCTCAACTGCACTGTTAAATGGAAATGATCCTGCCCAGGCTCAAAGTGCTGTAATAAAATTGTTCCCTAAGCCATGTCTCTGCACGCTCTGTGTCCAACTGCTGTTAGTCTTCTACTCCCTCAAAGCATTTTTTACTGAGTCATTTTTGCCTTTTTCAAAGAAACCCACTAACGACCACTAAAAGGGTAATACAGACGCTGCCCTTCTCCCACTCTCACTCATTGCTCCTTCCCTTTTCAAGTATGTCCTACATGCTCAGCACCGGCCATTCAATGACATAAAATAATCGCAAATGTGTTCCTTTAAAAGAATTTTTTAAAATAGAATTTTTGTTTTAATGGAGAAGCAAGCTATGGGTAATTGTATTTTTCACCTCCATTTTTCTCTATCTTCCAAATGTTCCCAATACTGAAACATCAAGCTATGTGAAGAATTCCTTTCCTCTACTCCTGACATAAATTTGCCATAAATTATGACAGTGACTACTGTATTCATTTTTAATACTCCTGGGGAAATCGTCCTCGTTGAAGGCATTATCTACTCCTTCACCATCACCACCAAAAAAGGAGTCAGGGGGAGATACGCAAAACTTTCAGGTAACATTGTTCTCACCAATTAATACAAAAATAATTCAGTTACAAACATAAGGAGAGTCTGG
Organism: Indri indri; assembly: GCA_004363605.1. Classification (NCBI taxonomy): domain Eukaryota; kingdom Metazoa; phylum Chordata; class Mammalia; order Primates; family Indriidae; genus Indri; species Indri indri. The sequence goes on along the minus strand of RJWJ010010169.1, from coordinate 38,453 downwards.
TTATTTTTAAATGGGAGAGACTGCTGCTTGATGTGTTTATCTTGCCGGAGAACAGGACGCAGCAACAGATGAGCATTTAACAAGCTTGCTTTGATTATAATATTTCAGGCCTAAAGTATATGCTACATCATTCTTTAGAGAGTGGTGCTCCTTGGGGTTCTGTCAGACGTGTACTTAAAAATAATCACCTGGCTGCACATGACCGAACCTTGACTCACCCGCACGGGGGATGTGCTTTTTGTTAGACACCAACCATGAGAGGAGATCTCAAATGATGCTTTCACGGAGTACTTTCTTTTCTCTTGTCCAAGATGCTATTTCTATTAGTCTTTATGGTCAGCACAGATATTCTACATTCAGAAGAAAATCAACAGAATTTCACATACTCACACACACCTGCACACACAAAATTTTCTTAAGAAAACTCATTCATTTTACATGACTTAGAGCCTGAAATTTAAGGGTTTTTTTTTTCAGGCTGGAATACATTAGCAATGCCCACTGGCAAAAATGCAAGTTAGAAAATCAGGGCTAAGAATGTAACTATAAATAGCCAAGGGAAGAAAGGAAAAGCTGGAAGCTATTAAATGAAGCCCATGATACTGAGTCAGGGAGAGACTGGGATGGGTTCCTAGGCACTGATAGCGGGTGCAGGACAGAGAAGTCATCACCTAAACAATCACAGGGGTGGACTGAGATGACTCTAGGAATCCCTTCCAATGAGACTATTCTCATTCCATAATTTTGGTGCAAGACTGAGACCTTTTTATACTATGAGCTCCTTAAAAGGCTCTGTCTTCTTTACCACCCTGGCACAGCGCCTGGACCCAAGAGATACTTACACAGTTGCAGAATAGAAGGAATAAAAAAAGAAAGTGAACTGCATGCAAAAGGTGCCACCTCCAGCAGGCATCACCCACTGGCCCACTGAAGCACTCAGCATGCTGAGTTTGGCCAATGCACAATCTCCTCTACTTTGCAGGATTTTTCTAAGTGCATTATAATTCCATGAAGAAGAACTGATTCTCTTAGACAAAATTCACTTTTCAGCTAACTTCATGGTTGATAATAGCTTATACTGGGTGAAGTCATATCTTTGCCAATTTTTTAATGGCTCATTTGTGTTTGTATTACCAACATTACCTTCAACCCATGGTTCTCCATGGGAATCTTTTAAAGCCAAGTGTCAATTTTGTAGCTGTTGCTTTAATTAAAACAGGTCAACATAATCTGAAAGTCCAGCATATCACAAATGGCTGAGGGCAAACAAGGAAGTGAGAGACCTCAGAACTATGGAAGGCCCACACAATCCCTGGGACAGCAGTGTTCCCAATGGGACACTTGTCATCTGACAGAGAACCCCAATGGGGATCCCAGTTTCCATCCTAATATTAAATATTAGTACATTTTAGCTTATTTCTTAGAACAGCTTAATGATAGCTCTAATATCTTCTTCCTGAACTATAACAAATGCACTCATTTTGGAAAACGTAGCTCTAGGCTCCTTCTGATAACATTTCTGTTCTCAAGTTACTTTTTTTCTCCCATTACTTTGAGCGCATCACCCAACTCCTTCACATTTTAAAAGTACCATTATATAAGAGAGAAGCCCAGAATTACTTTCCTGTTTCAAAGACAGACTTGAACCTCATCCGAGAACTGTTCTCTATCCACAAGTAGCTCCTCACTCAGAACTGTTAAGGCAGAGTCCCACTACCCCTTCTTTCCACACCTAACTTTCCTGAAGAAAAGACCAGAGAGCAGTGCCAGGAACAGAAAGACCAATACATTTAGAATCAGAAAATCTGGGTTCAAATTCTGCCATTACAAGCTGTGTAATTTGGGGTGATGGAACAAACCTGAGACTGTTTATTTATAAAATGAGGAAAATTCTACTTTGTTCCACTATTTTGGTTATAATAAAGATTAATAACAATTACAAATGATTAATAATGATTATGAAGATTAAAAGTAATTTTATTTCTATATATAAATAATACATATTTTATAATCATCTTTATTATATATATGAGAGGCGATTTTATGTCTGTATGTACATTAAATTAAAGGTATATATTTAATTATAAATAATTATTTATATAGTTAATATATTTATCATTTATATTTAATATATATTAATAAATATTAATATATTTAATTATAAATAATCAATTATTAAAGCTAAAGCAATGTGTACTGTTTTCATTCATGTTCTCTCACAGTGAGTCATTCTATGAGGCACCAACACTCAACAGCAACCAAATTCAAAAGGCCTCTTTTTAATGTTCCAAGTCATCTATTATTGTAATAAAGATACCATGTAATTATTAATAGAAAAATAACATCCATTTAAAGTGGAAAATTAGAAAATTTAAAATCAGTATGAAATATAAACTCGAAGCTACCCATAATCATACCACTCAAAGACAAACCCTATTAATATCGTGATAAGAGTTTTAAAAAATTGGGATCATACCAGGTAAAATATTTTGTATTCTTTGTGATTTAACACTATACTGTGCACATTTCTGCATGTCGTTTAATGTTCTTCAAATATCGGATGTTGAATCACTGTAACAATTCTCCATATGTACATGCGGTAATTTAACCATTTCTGCACTATTTGACATATAGTTTGCATTAAATTTTTATGTTAAAAATGTTAAAGTAATAAACATCCTTGGATACAAATTTTGGGGGAAAAAAGTTTCTATAGAATAAAGTCTTAGAAGTGGCATCGGCAAGACATAACCATTTGAAGGCTCTTGGTACATACTATAAAATAGGCTTTTACAAAGTTCATACAGTAAAAACTCACTTAACCAAGATAACAGGATGACAATTGGTTTGGAAATTGAAAAGGCTTGTTTAAGCAGAGAACCATAAACACTACATGTCTTAGATGTTTTATTTGAAATTAACATGCTACATACAGTCAGCAAGCTCAAGGCCATTTCTAAGAATAATCGGTGTCCAGACTAAATTGTTAGGCTAGTCATTCTTACACAAACCACACCCAATAAACGGTCATCACAATTTCTAATCTCCCTTTTTCATTAGAGCAGAGAACAACACAAACAGCCTCAAGAAGCAACCTGAGGAGTTTAATTATTCCCCCAATCTTTTATAGTGACCATGATCACATGTAACATAACAGTAGTTTTTCCCCCGCTTGGAGGCTTATTTTTGGAGGTCTTCCAAAGCATTTAGCATATATTTGTAGAAAAATAATACTCATATTTAATCAGATTACATAAAATTTTAATTATGCAATTATAGTAACAAGTACTACTGAAAAAAAACAGGCTTTGCTACAATCAAAACTGAATCTTGACTGACATTTAAGTCAACCAGCTGACCCAGAAGGATGGCTAGATGGTGGGGGTCTAGATGGTGGCTGCATGACCCTAATCACTGAGGGTGTCGTAGGCGTCCATGTGCTTGACAGGAGGAGGAGGAGGGCTCCCATTTCTCAGCACCTTGCAGTGAGTCTTATCGTTTTAAAATGTATTTGTTATACCTTATGTATATATGCAGTATGAACTTAAACAGACACAGGTACAGGTGGGTCCCTAAACTTAAAGGAAGAGCAGGGCACATGTTAGTGTTTAACACAGACTTGCTCAATGAAGCCAAGAACAACCGACCAAGATCTCTCTCCTATTCTCCTTCTCTCCCAGACCTGCAAATGTTGGACGCTGAGCTTGGTCTCCAGCACTCCTCTCTTTTCTATCTAAAGTCAATCACCAGCTGATCTCATCCAGTCCCGAAGTTTTACATACCATCCATACAGGGAATACTCTCAAATTTAAAACTCTAGATCACATCTCTCCCAAGCCTGTCAAACTTAACCTGGCGCCCCCAACCCCTGAACGCTCCACGCGCCAGGCCAACAGCCACCACCAGCATCCACACAGCCCCTCAGGCCAAACAGCTAAGGTGCCCTGGACTTCCCCATTCATGACTCCACATCCAATCTAACAGTAATTCCTGCCACCTCTCTATGTGCTTTTGAGTGTTTCCCTGTCCCCTCTCCTTACAATGTAAACATCTGGAGGGAAAGGACTCTGCCTTGTTTGCAGCTGTGCCTCCAGCCCCTAAAGCAGTCCCTGGCACATGGTAAATCTTTAATTCACGCTGTTGAGTGAAAAACCCTCCTAAAAAACTTCGGACTCCTCTGGGAAGTTTTCCATATATAGTGAGAAGATGAGGAGAAAATTTTCAAACACCTTTTAAGTTACACAATATCCACAGCTTAGGAGTGACAAGAGACTCCTGCCCTGACACCCTCATTTTACGGACGTGGATCCCTAACGTCCAGAAAGTTGACATGATTTAGTCATGATCCCGAGAGCACAGAGCTCCTGATATAAACATCCAACGATGCGCAGGCAGCCCCACCAGACGGTCACCTACTGAGACCCCACTCCTTTTGCCACACATACAAGACAACAAATCCCAAAGTCACTGGAGGAAGCTATTGCTGCTAACTTCGCTTCCTTCTTTTACGAACTTGTCCCTGTCAGAATCTACTATAAATTTCTGGGAGAGAGGCAGAGACAGACAAGCTGGATGTCTGTCATGTGGTAATCATCACCCGGTTTCACATTTACTGTTCAAAGGTTCTGTGTTAAATGTAGTTACATAAGGCCCCATCCAAAGCTCTCCAAGGTAAACTTCCTGCTGGTGTGAAGAAATGTTATGTCACAGATTTAATCATTTCCCTGTCTCAATCTGAATACCCGGGTATTTACAAAGCTCCTACGATTTCTTTTATTTCGTTAAGCTCCTCTGACACATGGTGAGGGGTCTCCCAAGCACCACCAGCCCCACCTCGACCCAGGCTGCTACCACAGGCGCAGGTCCAGGCCTGGTTGAAGCAATCAGAGTAAGCCAGGTCTCCCCTCAGCCCTGTCCCCACTCTCTTGACTGTGTCATCCTCTGGGTCAGGATCGAGCATGACTTATGAACTTATCCAATGCTTAATCGAAGTTCTAACTTCGATTTGTTTGTTTTTATTAGAAACCACCAATCGACACTTGAAAATTAACAAAATTGTTTTTCCACAAACATCGCTTCATCTACTCATAAACACCGCCCCATGAAGTATACAGTAATATTACCTTCCTCAGTTTTCTCGAGAATGTGGACGAAAAGGGGCCCAATGCCATACCGTAGTAAAGTCCAGACTACACCGAAGTCCTTCAGAACGAAACTCCTTGCTCTTTTGCCCACGCTAACTACACAGCCTCTTGGGAGAAAGCTGCATTAGCGTGAACATGAGCCATCTCTGCTACAACTAGCAGAGAGCGTCATTCGTTACTGCTCCACACTGTCCTTGATATAGAGAGCTAGAGCTGGGGGCGGAGGCATGTGGATAGGTTAAGAAACATAAAGCTTTCCACCTCTAGGAGCTCTCAGTGACTGTGGGGGGAGGGGAGGGGAGGAGAGGAATGACAGGGTAAATGCATAGCAGGTAAAAAAAATAATGGGAGAAAGAGAAGACAGTGTTGTCCACTCATATCTGTACTGTGCTTCACAGTCCGCAGAGTTTTTATGTGGATTTAGCACCCCTAAGAACAATAACTAAACACTAAAGTTACGCTGGAGAAGCTGGGGTTCAGTTTAGGAGGTTGAGGATAGTGTTCTGGAGGTGAGACTAGAGTGGACTCTGAAGGATGGGGTGCGGTCTCAGAGAAACTGAGGTGGGAGAGAGGGCATTCCAGAGCATTCCAAATGAGCACCTGCCCCAAGGGCTTGGAAATGGAAAAAGACGTGGAGACTCAGGAAGCTGGGCTGGAGCACTCGGTTTCCAGTGCGGACTTACAAGAGCTACAGATGAAAAGAAGAAAGACAGTTAACCAAAAACGGGGGGGCTCAGAACTCATCTAAAATGAATGACTAGCCCCGCAAGGGAACAATGAAAATAATGAGCTTTCTTTCAGAGAGAGAAGAGGTTCTCACAGATACAAAGCTAAGACTTTTCATGATGCATTATGTATATTGCTTTATGTGTATTATACACATATGTATGCTTTATGTATACTGTACTTTCTGTCCTCCAAGATCAAAATTCACCTTTTATACTACTTCGTCTTCTCTGTATTTATTGCAAAAGATTAAGATCCTTTTACTTGCGCATTGCTATAATACTTTGATTTATATATATCTCCTTTTTGGTACCTATTTCAATATGGTTGAAGCTTTTAAAATGGGGACTGTGCCTTTTATTTCTTTTGTGTACCACCCCAGAGAACGTAGAACAATATTCATCATGAAAGTCACCCTACAAATATCATTGATGGATTAGGAAATCAAAGGCCAACTTTAAAAGAATTGGAACTGATTATAGGAGAATCCCTTGTAATACACACACCCCTAACCTTTTTCTCCCTTTATTGTCTTACTTGTCCTTACTATGTGCCAGGCACTGTTCACTTTATGTGTATTAATTTATATAATCCTTTTAACAACTGCACAAGGTGCACACTATTATCACTGTTACTATCATTCCACAAAGGAGGACATTTAAGCACAAAGAGGTTAAGTGACTTACCCAAGGTCACAACTCTAGTAAGTGACAGAGGCAAGATTTGAATCCAGATAATCTGGTGCCAGAGTTATGCGCTAAACCTCTACACATGATATCGCCTCTCAAAATAACATGCTATACTGAAAACAAAAGGGCCAATTTTTGCCTCTTCAGTTTTTAAGCTGTGGCTGCAATCACATACTTTTTTTGAAAATAGGGCACAATGCAATATAAATCACAAAAAACCCCAACATTTTAATACGCTTCTAAATAATACATGTAGATTTGGGCGTTGCATGCTGTTTTTATTAGGAAGTGCATCTGCTCTTGGCATTGAACACAACAAAATTAGCTATTTTATGACTACACAATAAAAATGTCAATGTCATCATCTGATCAAACAAATAGTCAATGATGCTTGCTTCTTAGGCAAATTTCTTTTTAAATATAGTCAATAGTTAAGCAAATTATTACTTGACTCAAATAATCTGATATCTACAAAGTCAAGATATTCATAGTTCTTTACCTGTAAAAATAGTCAACGCTCACTTGGACGACGCAGCATCCAACAGTGCATTCGTAAGTACCCACACATGTACAATGTTGGCTCAAAGAATCTCCCTGCGACAGTAATTAATGCTGACATAAATTTGGACACTGAAATGGCAATCAAAGGGAACTGCTGGTTTCACATGACGATTAAGTGTTGTCCTAAACAAGCAGGAAAATTTTTCTGTAGAAATGTTCAAAATTCTGACTATGAGTTACAAGATAAAACAAGTTTGCCTTATATTCCTAAAATCATTAAATACTACATAGGTCAATAACTAACTAATTTATAGATGAAAAGCATTCACATGGCATGACTTAATTCAAGTAAAATGGAGAGAGCTACTATGAAAGAGAAAATTGTTATCAAAATATACTGAAAGAACAAATGACTAAGCCCATTATGTTTGGTTCTTGGGTACGATACAAAACAGTTCATTAAAAACCAACTGATCAATGTGCTTGAGACCATTAATATACATTTTAGTCAGAAATCGTGGCAAATGCTAACAAAACAAATACCACTTTTAAAAAATCATTTTAATTGAGTTTATAACGCACGTAAATCTCAACTTTAGGCACCATTCTGGGGTTTAAAAAATGTAACATGACCCTGGCTAAGGGGATACAATTAGAACACAGTGAATTTTATTACTGTTTTTTTTTCAGCATGGTTCTATTAATGCCCGTTGTTTATCTATACAAACAAAGAGCAGCCTGGGAACTGTCCTAGTTTCTTTGAGAGTTACCAACTGAAGCTAATGTTTCTTTAGAGAGAACTCCACTTTGAAAGGCTACTATGAACCTGGCCAGTTTTCTCTGCTGTTCACACAGACACAGCCCAATGTGTGGTATGGGCAACACGAGCTCTCAGACGGATCTGAGGATCCTCAAGTGAGTATTCCAAAAGTTCTCGCTGTGTTCATTTGCTCAGTAAAAAATAAACAGCAGCCTTTCCACCTAGTAAATTGCAAGGTAAATATGGATTTAATCGTAAATTCTAATGGATGGCAGTCCAGTAACAAAGTGAAGCTCTCTTTACCAGTAGCCTTAGCATCTTTCTGTCCTGTTCATCTTTAAATATCCCTACAGTACAGTGTCTTGAACATGCTTGTATTCAATACATGGAGCCCTCTCCTTTTCTCCTGCAATATCTCGGAATTGATTGGACTCCCAGTGTATTGTCGTGTTACCTATTAATATATCAACTCAGATACCTGTAAGGACTTAAAAGAAGCCACCATTCAGAAGACTTATTAGAGGACTGTACTATGTTCCCCTACATATCACTCCCAAGTGGGTGACTATGAAAACCTTTCTTAACCTTCCCTTTAAATTTGGAATGTTGTACAAAATATAATGCTTATAGCATGGCTTGCACATACTAAACACCCAATATGTATACCATCAACCAAAACAAAATCTATTGCTGAGGATTCTCCTCAGACTCAGATGCTGGTACTGCTAATGCTGGATACTGCACTGTCAGGGGAGAGACCTCAAATACTAGGAATAAGGGATGCCTCTGTTAAACTAGAAACTGACAGCAAACAGATGAATCAATTTGATTTTTTCACTTCAACTTTTTATTGCAATATGACTAAGTATCTTGACTCAACAGGCAAATGCCACCAGGCCATCAATATAAAACATCTGTAAATAAACATATCTCTACCTGATAAAATATATGCCCACCAAGGTTGCAGTCTTGTTCTGCACTTAATACCACTGGTTTTATTATAGGGATAAATCTTGTTACCAAAAAACATTCATTTGTTACTGACCATATTTTTATGACAATGATGGGTGCATGTTTCAAAAAGGGTTTTGACCAAAACACTATATACAGATATGACCCAACATACAATCTTCATTGTTATCCCTCAAAAGATTCTAAAATTATAAATCAAATGTACTGTTATATATAATGTCTAGAGCGTCAAAATCCTCATTTGTAAAATGGAAGTAGTATCTTTCTTAAAGGACTATCAATAATAAAGCATGTGAAAAAAGTCAATTCAAGATGGATCACAGACTTAAACATAAAAGCCAAAACCATAGTAAGGCTTTCACAAGAAAACACAGGAGAATATTTTCAGGACCTGGGGGCAGGTAAAGGCTTCCTAAGACACTGAAAGTAATAACCATAAATGAAAAAAATGATCAGATTTCATCATATTGAAAACTTTGTATCATCAAATAACACTGTTAAATAAAAAAGACTAAATAGGCAAGCCACAAACTGGGGGAAAACAGTTGCAAAATACAAATCTAAAAAAGGGACAACTGATATCTAGACTACATAAGGAAATCCTACAACTCAGTAATAAAATGTTCACTGCGGCTTGTTTATCACAGCCTGTCTGGAGCAGACAGGTCAGAGGAGGACGGGGAGAGGCCAGTGATCTCTCTCCTGTGAAGAATGGAGGGTTGGGAGCTACAGGCGGAGAGCAGATCGACTGAAAGACTATTGGAAGGAGAAGGCAATAAAAATCAGATGGACGTGAACACAGCTTGAACTATTAAAAAATAGTTCACAGTGTAAGTCTCCATTTAAAAAATTTTGGATTTCAGATGGCAGTTTTGATGTCCTATTAAGTTGGTTTCAAAAGAGCTTCTGCCCAAATTTAATACTGGAAGCAATAATTTTTATTTAAATTTATTCAGTTGTCCAGATCAAGAAACATAAGGTTGTTTGAACGGAAAATATATTTTACTTAAAAAACTAGATTCCTATCATATCACATTTTAGACATTCTCTGTTTTGTCTAAAAATAAACTAACTCTTCTACAATAACAGGCCAACACTATAAGAATACAAACAAAGTAATATAAAATGGCCTAGGGTTGCCAATAATTATTAATGTTTTTCAGTCATAATTCCTGAGCTGTGATTTTATATAATTATACATTTGGTTCTGTCTAGACATGCTATTCAGTTGGATTTACAAAGCATACCACCCTGCCCCACAAGTGCTGGCAGACCAATATATAATAAACAGTTATCCACTGTAGTATTTTAGGGCATGAAATTGATAGGGTTGTATTCTTAATATACAGATGATAAATACTTATAATAAGAATTTTTTACATTTATTGAAAATTTTTCATATGCAAATCCAAGCATATGATGAATGACAGATCAGTTAATGTGTACCCATATTTTCTCAACGGATTTACCTTTCTCTTTGTCTTCTGACCTTGAATATAAAAGTGTTCTTTGTTGCTATCCACGTAGCAGGCCCTTGCAGTTATACCACACAACAACTTGAGAAGCTATTTTACACAAATTAGTAAAAGAAATATCTAAACTCTAGGGTTCTGTCTCAGAGGACTGTTAGAATCTGTTTAGACTGAACTACCAATTAGAAAATGATACCGCATGTGAAACAAAATAATTTACATTTTCCCCTTTAGCTGTAAAAACAAACAAAAAACCCACACAATTTCTAAGCACTGTTAATACAATAGTAAATGAAAGAGTTTTGACCACAGTAGTTAAGATGTCAAACCAACAAATACTGCTACAGAGAAAGAGGATTACTGACCACCAAAAAGCATGTTATTTTAACATAAAATAAGAATGCATCCTATGATCATAATATGTGAAGGGAGAAGAATACTTGATAAACACAAGAAAGAACAATTTAACACAGTGGCGGCTGAGGCACTGAAGGCAAAGAAATGTGGGTTCAAATGTTCGCTCAGCCTCTTACAAACTACGTGACTGTGTAGAAACCATTTAGCCTTATTAGTAACATGAGGAGATTCACTAACACCTCACAGGATAATGTTAAAGATGAAATAGTAGATGCAAAAGTCTTTAGCAAAGTCCCAGGTATAAATTAAATACTGAGAAATGGCAACTATTATTATTGTCGTTAACTTACACTTTTCTCAATAAGGATTTGGAATTACCAAAAGGCTATTAACCTAAGAGAATAAAATCTAATCATAAAAATCACACCAATTAAAGATTTCTAGTTTAGGAATTTTGTCTTGTGGTTACAACAACAGCACTGTGGAAGCCAAGAGAATTTTAAATTTTAAACAAGCAACACAGACAGCAGGAATAAATCATTCTTCTTCCTTGTGCCTAGTCCAAATAATTTAAGAAAAAGAATGAGAAAAAAGAACACAGTGGTTTGAAATCAACCATTTTAGCAATCATTCACTTGATCAAATAATGGCACACATACAGTCATAGCTAAAGATAAAACTAAACAATTTCCAGGTAAAGTTACAAGACTGTACACTCATTTCCTCTTACCTATTAACCAATTTGTAGTTACACTACAATGACTTTCTGGGGCAGGTTGTAACTATCTGAACAAGTATTTGTACATGCTAAAAATATGAACTTAGTAAAAAGGCACAGAATTCTATCTCATTCAGTCCTTCATTCACTCACGAAGGATCTAGCAAGTTCTTACTCTGTGTCAGGCCCTGTCAAATACAAGTGTGGCAACAAGAATAATCCCTGCAGGGAGAACAGCATCCGTGAAAGTGTGAAGATGTGACGTTGGATGTTTAGTCTCACGCGGCAGGCACATGATTCTGAACCTTCACAGTAAAAGGGCACACAAAGGGAGTAACTGGGTAGAAAGCGCCAGAGCTAAAAGAACGCATCCGATGCAGGTTTTGTCTGACCTTCATCCTGAAAGCTATGGTTTTACAACACACACCATTTGCTGCTGATGGGTAAACTTTCTCCTCCAATTTTATTAATAGTACTCATTTATTTGATCAGTGTATTTATTCAGTTATAAAAAGATAAACTCTATAGTGCCTTTCCCCAAACCGGACACCAATTTCTAAGTGTCCGTATTCTATCCATTCTCCAAGGACAGTTCCAGAACTACCTTCTCCATAAAGCATTTCGTGATAGGCTGCAGTTGAAAGTCATCACTTGCTGCTATGAATTCCTGTGGCACTTTCTTGCACCTATCTCAGGCCAGTTTCCCCTTCTCTCTTGCATTAAGGTTATCTTCCTATACATCCCTAACACTTAGTGCCTGGAGGGCAGGCTCTGTGTCTGATTCACCTAAGGCAAGGTCTTGTAGGAGCTGCAGGGCTCAAGACAGGAATTAATGTATGCATGCTTTTGTCTTTTCTTAGAATTGAAGTCAGGCCATTTCTCTACACTCACTAGTTGCTGTTGGTATTACATTTACTGATACACATATCTTTAATCAAGATGTTTGCTTGAAAACGTTTACTTAATATGAAAAAGTATGAATCAAGAACTCTCTCCTTACAATTCCTTAACTGTCCTTCATCTAAGATTCAACAACTACCACACTACTTTTATATATTTCTGGTGCCCAGGAAATCCAAAGAGTTGACAGAGTTGTTAAATTTAAACCGAAAGTTCCAAATACCATAATTTTCCATCAGTATAATCATAAAGTCAGAGGAAATTTCCACTCACCCTTTCTAATTACATGACCTCCTATAACCTTTTCAGCCTCAATTTCCTTACACATAAAATGGGTATAACATTGCCTATCTCACAGTACTACTGAGAAATAATTAAGAGATATGTATGGCAATGCCTGGCACCAAGCCTGAGAACACAGGACTGCTCAGTCCCCATATTGTTTCAAGATGGCAGACTGAAATTCTACGAAGTCTACCTCTCCTAAGATTTATAATTCAAGGATCTCTTAGTTTCATTTCATCATCAAAGAAAATTTAGTGTTAAAAACTGGGAACTGGACTCCAAGATTACAATTCTCCCACCAATATTCCATACAGCTATTATATTCAGATTTAAGTTCTACCTGCAATAAATTTACTTGGACTTTTCTGTTCTAGAGTGAGATTCTTTTCAATCCAAGTTACTCTGAATAAAGCACAGATGAGTCATTCCTGGCATGTTGGTCTAAAGACAATTACTGATCTAAAGCCAAAAAGTCTTTCCTTTTGGATTTCTTAAGTTGAATTCTTTGATCAATATTTTAATCAATCATAATGTAAAATGGACAGATAACATGAAATATTTTACATTTTCAAACATTCACTAAACATGGAATAGAAAGTCATATTAAATTGGATCATCAAGCAGCAAAATTTGGATGCATGACAAGTTGTATCTATTAGTGATCACCCCACTTAAATAACACAGAAGAATCAATGCTGGGTCTGGAGATCTGAAAAACTCAGTGCACAATATATTCAACGTCAGATGAAAATAATAGCATCTACAAATATTAAAACAAAGTGAAAGTAGCAGAGATCAATGTAAAAAAAAAACCCTAAAATTTAATAACATAAGATTTCCCCATAGGGAAGTTTTTCAGGTCAACACGCTAATTCTCATTAGTCATTAGGGAGAAGCAATCTATACAACAACGGATGCCACTCTACACCCACCAGAACAGCAAAAATTAAAAGACTAAAAATGCAAATGTTTGATGAAGATGTGGAGCCACTGGAACTCTCACACACTGTAAGAGACAATGAATTAGTAAACTACTTAGGTAAAAGGCTTTGCCGTGTCTACTAAGTCTGAACCAATACATATCCCTACAGCTCAATAATCCCACTCCTGGGTATAGATACCCAACAGAAATGTACACAGTGCCCTCAAAAGCAAAACCAAGTGTAAGAATACTCATACTAGCATTAGTTGTGATGGCCCAAAACTGCAAAAAAGCAAAACAAAAAACCCCCGATGTTCAGGAGTAGAGTAAATGAAGAAACTGTGGTATATTCACATTATGGGATACTACACAAAAAAATGACCTCTCCTATACACAAAAATATGGATACATTTTTTCTCAAACATCATATTGAGCAAAAGAAGCCAAACCAAACTGCTTTATTAAGGATGATACTTTGGTCTGCAGGTTATTTCTTTCTTTCTTTCTTTCTTTTTTTTTTTTTTTTTTTTGGCGGGAGGAGACACAGTCTCACTCTGTTGCCCAGGCCAGAGTGCCATGGTGTCAGCCTAGCTCACAGCAACCTCAAACTCGAGCGCTCAAGCGATCCTCCTGCCTCAGCCTCCCGAGTAGCTGGGACTACAGGCGTGTACCACCAGGCCCAGCTAATCTTGTAAATGCATTGTTCTCTTATTCTGTTATGTCAATTTTCCCTTCTCTCAAATATTTTATTTTTATTTATTTATGTATTTATTTTAACTGACAACTAAAAATTGTCTATATTTATCATGTACAACATACTGTTTTGAAATATGTATACACTGTGGAATGACTAAATTGAGCTAATTAATGTATGCCTTATCTCACATACTTAGCATTTTTTGTGCTGAGAACACGTAAAATCTACTCTTAGCAATTTTTAAGACTACATTGTTACCATTAATAACTATAGCCACCATGTACAATAGAGCTCTTATCTATTAATTTATTAATTTATCTTATTTATTAACATATTCTTCCTATCTAACTGAAATTTTGTATCTTTTGACCTACATCTCCCCCACCCCTCCATTAGCAGCCACTGGTAACTATCATTCTACGCTCCACTTCCATGAGTTCAACTCTCCATATATAAATAAGATCGTAAGGTATTCATCTTTCTGTGTCTGGCTTACTTCACTCAACATAATATTCTCTAGGTTCATCCATGTTGTCATAAATGAAACGATTTCCTTCTTTTTCAAGGCTGTATAGTATTCCACCATGTGTATATACATATTCTTTACCCGTAGATCTGTTATTGGACACTTAGGCTGATGCCACATCTTGGCTGTTGTGAATAACACTGCAATGTATAACAGTGCGGACAGCTCTTCAAGATGCAGATTTCAATTCCTTTGGGTATATACCCAGTAGTGGGATTGCTGGATCACATGGTAGTTCTGTTTTTAATGTTCTGAGGAACCTCCATACTGTTCTCCATGGTACTAATTTACATTCCTACCAACAGCGAGCAAGGGTTCCCTTTTCTCCTCATTCTCTAATACTTGTCATCTTTTGTCTTTTGGCAATAGCCATTCTAACAGGTGTGAGGTGTGAGGTTCACTGTGGCTTTAATTTACATTTCTCTGATGGTTTCTCAAATATTTTAGAGTAAAAATGCTATGGCTGTATTACTGGGTACAGTATTGGGTGTAGCCATAAATTACTGCACATTATTTCCAAATAGATTTCTCGTGTCAAAGTATATACTTAACAATGATACAAAATGTGCAATGGAAATCTAGAAAATTTTTCATCAAAAATGTTTAAGAAATCCCGCTTATTCATTAGTCAGCTGAACACTTAACTACATGGAAAACTTGGCTTCCCAAAATGACTCATTTCTCTGAGGTTTTGCTTAATTAATAGGCTCATTTTCTTTTCTTTCTTTTTTTTTAAAGAGAGATGGGGTCTTGCTCTGTCACTCAGGCTAGACAACAATGGCACGATCATAATTCACCGCAGGCTCAAACTCCTGGGCTCAAAGCTATCCTCCTGCCTCAGCCTCCTGAGTAGCTGGAACTATAGGCACACATCACCACAATCAGCTCATTTTTCTTTTTTTTCGTTACAGAAGCAGTCTCGCTATGTTGCCCAGGCTGATCTTAAACTCCTGGCCTCAAGTGATCCTCTTGCCTCAGCCTTCCAAGTTTCTGGAATTACAGGTGTGAGCCAATAAGCCCAGCTATAGGGTCGTTTTCTTACAGAGATTTTAGAGCATTTTACATAAATGGGTACAGAGTCTTAGAGAACATACTCTCTAGCTATAAAATTACACCCTGAGAAATAAAATAAAGCTATAACATCAGGACAGGAGTGATCGAGAAATCAATAAGGCCTCCATAGAGAAATATGACAGAATAGAAAACCAAATAAAAAGTTTTACATATGTATATGTGTACATTAACACATGATAGTTATAATAAAAAATGGGAAAATTATTATAGAAAAATTATATAATAATATTTAGCACAATGTTAGCTATACTTCTGGGTTTAGGATTTAGGCTAATTTTTACTTTTATTTTTTAAGTTTTCTTTTATTGCTTACATTATTTACAATGAACATATATTATTTTTAAGATTAAAAAATAAGCTAAACGATCTGAGAACAGTAGTCTTCTGTCAAAAAGTAAGACAATGTAGATATTTTTCCTGATTCACAGAACAAATTAAATTGGTAGGAGAATTTTCTCAATTTTAAGATTTTTCTCCAAAGTTTAACTTGCTGGCACCTGCCACAGTATATCTGCTAGCAAATACCGACAAAGCACATATAGCAGAGCAAAGAAGAGAAGAACGGTAGCAGGACACTGGCGCGAGCACACACATGCATGCGTGCACGCGCGCGCACACACACACACATTGTTTAGCTCAGTTCCCCTGCCTCACCTCCAAACCCAAGCCAGCAGTTGTGATTTTATATCACATGCAGATAACTATGGTCATCTTTAAGAAAGTTAATGTCCAACCTGTCCACAAAAACCTGTGGTCATTTTCTGTTAGTAAAATCCTTCCTAGATCCTAAGACAGAATTAAGTATATCAGCATTTCATGGCTTTCTATTAAAATCACATGACTTCCAGGTGCTCTATTATCTGAACAAAACTAAGGACCTGGAAACTTCCCTGTCACCAGAGGTGAGCCTTATGACTCACATCAGTGATATCCTAGAGACCAAAAAAGGGAAGAGGTGAATTCAACTTCCTAGGAGCTTAGGAGTGAATTACGTACTGGGTGAAATTTTGCCCATTCTTTCAATTACCCTTCCCAAAAGAACTAATGTCACTTCATTTGTTCAGAGAAAAACAAAGGCCAAATCTGGCTTAATCTCCCAGCTAATCAAGCCATCCACGCTAAACTGAATTGAAACCGTAATTAGAATCTAAATTTCCTGATCCCTTCCCTTCGAAGCAGTCTTGCTAATTGGGTAATTTGAAACTGGACCTTGGCAAACCAAAGAGGAACCCTAAGATCAAAACAGTATCAGCCTTTTGTTGTCCCTTTGGCTTCAGTCACCATGAAGGTCACTCACAGTCCTGCCATCGGTCAGGAGCTCTCTTTGGAGAAGTAGGCTGACTCAAAAAGCAAACATCCCTCTCTGATAGCAATGGCCTGTTCTCCAGACTTAGCTTTATACAAGAAAAAAACTAAGCGAGTAAACAGCTACATTTATACTATTGTCACTTTTTTTACAATTGGATTTGAAATGCAGGCTATCATGAAGAGTCTCTTGGCTACAGCTCAAGGGAAACAGAACAACCCTAATGCAAAAACATCTTCAGCTTTCCCTTACTCCACGTCCTTCAGCCAGTTTCAAAAATGTCCTCTTTATCCCAACTTGAAAATTCTTATTATACTTGTTCTAAATGTCAAAGGGTCTTCAGAATACAGAATTCTGGTGGCTAGAGTTAGCACTCTAACTCTAGGCCATTTTAAGTGTGTTAATGCCTCAGAACACAACCAGCCCCATGGGGGCTGCACCCCAGGCATGATGGGGAATCCACCATATAGACCGTGAGTACAGAGTATCAATAATCTATACAGATTAATAAGCATGATGACCTGATCAGCCAGGTGATTAACCACTGCAGAACAAAACCGGTATCAGATCCTGAACCCCAGAACACAAGTAGGGTACACATACATTCAGTGGGTCACCCAACAGTAACAGTAACACAGCAACAACTACGTGCCAGGCCCTCCACTGCTGGCAACCAGCAAGACAGCAATCCCTCAATGCGCTCACTGGCTGATGACGACAAGGACATACAAGCAGAAATTACAACTGGATACACCCTGTAATCATTATAACCACTATCATTTACTGACAGCTTGCTATCTGCTTAGAATTTTACATACATTATCTCACTTAAGAATATCAATTACCCTATGACATATGTGTTACAAACCTTGGGCAAGTTTCCTACCCTCTCTGGGCCTCAGTTTCTTCACCTCTAAAAAGGGAATAATACCTACTCCATAGGATGGAGGAGAGGGTCAGGACATGCAAGGCACCTGGAAAACACTGTGGCACATGGCAACTGATCAGCTGTTCGTGTAATCATTGGTGTGGCTGCTGTTATCATCTACCACTGGAAAGACAACCACAAACATGATGGAGGTGGAGAGAAAAAGTGTGAAGTAAAGGAAAGAGCATCGAGAGAAAGAACAGTAGCTGCCACGCTATAGCCAAGGGGCATATTAGACAAGTTCCTTCCATTTCCTCATCTAAAAGGGGAATGACACCCACCTCCTCCGTCGCCCTCCTCACAAGGCTGTTCTGGAGGCCACAAGAAAATATCTTTAGCCATTGTCACACATTGTCACTGACCAGAAGGCTTCCACAAACCTCAGAAAACAATGAACTCACAGTGTGAGCCACAAGTCAAATAACTATGGACATTAAATGAATATTCTGGACAGCGTTCCAACAAAAAATCAACAGGGCATGCTTTTTAAAAATTCCATAGTAGCCAGATAAAAAGTAAGACTTGGTCAACTATTCACTACCTAGTAATGCCAAATATCGTCCCTGGAGCCTTACACTGGCACAATAACCAGAACTTTGAGGGAAGCGTTTGCCATCGTTTTTAAAAGGCATCCCTGAAGTGAGCTGAGAAACCCAAATATATCACAGCACTGCAGGCTTGTTTGGGGAACCACAGCAAATTCAGTATAGCAGATCCAAACTGCCTTTTATCTAAGCCGTGAACATTTGAATATAGTGATTTGCAAGCTTTATTCTTTATTACATCCAGCAAAGTTTCCTTTCCCTACGATACTAACGTAAAAGGTAACAGAAGGTAGTTCCCAATTCAGGCTTCCACAACTTCAAACACACAGACACAAATGCCGCTGGCACTGTTTTAATCTTCTGGTCCATGATGTAAGATCACAGACAGCAAACAGATGACTCCTGTCCTGTGAGATTTTCTGACTAGAGGCCGTCTCTCTTTATCTGCAGGATCTGCTTAACTCACCAATTGGCAATGTGTTTTCAAATATGGTTTGTCAAGAGAAGAGGAGGAAAAGGCAATAGTTTTGCCCCTTAATGTGTCAAATGGAGGATGTGGAACAACGGAAGAGTCATTCAAACATTCTGACCCAGTAATTCTTCTAAGAAAATAATCAAGCATGCATGTAAAACTGCACATACAAAAAAACCTACTGAAGATCTATTTGTAATAAGTGATTAGACAAATGAAAATGTCACAGGATGGAATATTATTGAGCAATTGGAAATGGTATTTCTAAAAATTATTTAAATGAGATGCAAAATATTCATAAAAGTATGCTAAACATAAAAAGTAGAATACAAAACATATACAATAGGATTCCAATTGTTTTTAGAAAATACATGCATGTATAGAAAAAGAATAAAGGCATTTAGAAAATACTGATATTAGAAACATGAGCATGATTTCTTTTTTGCCTCTATTTTCCAAATTAGCCAAAATTAGCCTCTGTTACTTACCTAGTTGGCAAAAAAGCGATCCTTTTAAAATAAACAAAAAGACATGAAAACCAATTTGATTTTAATTGACAATTCCATTAAGTTACCTAATATCTATATTACTTACTCTTTTTGTTTGGTACAACAACTTCAATAACTGGGAGAGAAGGCATATTTTGCAATAGTAATTCAGGTAAGAAATATCTGTCATCCAAATGTTACAATCGACAAATGTTGGAAATGTTTACACTAATCAGAATGTTTTAAGTTTAAGTGAGAGAGAATTACGCTAAGCAATACAATATCGAATACATGTCTCCATGTAGTACATGGGCACTTAAGTCGTCAGCCACCAGTACAAACAATCTGAGACTGTACAGTCACTCTCCCATTCACGTCTGAGTGCAGACATATTCTGCCAGGCCAAAATCAGACTGCATTTCAAAATAAAACTCTCAAGGAAGAAAGAGTAGATTAAGTTTCAGATCTGGATGATAACTTCTCTCACCTCAATACAAGAACAGATAGGAGAAAACTGCTTAAATTCCTTAATATATGGAGTAGGCATTCATGGACGAATATTCCTCTAAATGGAAAACAATGTATCTTGATTGTAATCCTGGACTCTCATCAAGGCCTCAGACAACTGAGAATCCTCTATGTATCAGGGACTACGAAGGAGGTCACAATTTTGAAAGAAAAGAGTTTCTCTCCCTCCCTTCTTCCCCATTATGACTCAGAAAAATTTCAGCTTAATAAACGGATTTTTTTCTAACCCGTGGATAAGTAAAAACCATCAATGAAGCAATGTTGTCTTCTACTTATTGCGATTATTTCATATCGACACATTTTCACTCACCAAATAAAATATATGTCCATTTTTAAAGTTCATATCACAAATATTTTTTACTTAAACTTGGCATCTTTTAACTTTCACTGAGCCTTCTAAACTCTGGGTACCACCTAGTCCTGGGGTTGGCGGTATCCTCCTCCCATGTTTAGGAACTGGCTCTTATAGGCAGAGAACAAGTGCCCGTAGCTCCCTATACCAGGCTTTAGTGGCAAGGAGCACATCATTGGCTTCTTTACAACCGTCCAAAGGTGAC
Organism: Indri indri; assembly: GCA_004363605.1. Classification (NCBI taxonomy): domain Eukaryota; kingdom Metazoa; phylum Chordata; class Mammalia; order Primates; family Indriidae; genus Indri; species Indri indri. Next base: position 17,886 of record RJWJ010010169.1, on the reverse strand, counting down.
AGTATCATTCATGAATCCTTCACATAATATAGAAACTCCAATTCGAAAGCATAGGGGGGCCAAGTCTTTAAAGCCCAACTATGTTCTCAGCGCAAACAAGGGAGTGAACAGAACACACCTCCCAGGCCTGGCTCAGAGATGCCTAATGTCAACACCATTCTCCAGGGACCAAGGGGAAAGAGGTCAGTCTTGTTTCTCAGTCACTTTGAGAACACTAACCAGTGCATTTGCAAAAAATAAATCACATCCAATCTCCCGGGATGAGCAAAAGAAATACCAACCTGGGAACTGTAGATGGGAAAGAGTCCCAGGCATTGAAAAATCTGATAGTTACTCATTCCCTATTCTAAGAACCATGAATCAGGAGAGTCTGGGAACGTTTTACCTTTTTCTTCTGAAGTTGCTCTGATTTCAAAACATTATCCTACAACCCCAAGGAAAAGTACTGAATGGCATACTTTTATTTTTTCAGAATGAACGCCGATTTGATTGAGAATTTTATACTGATCCCATTGAAGTAAATGAAGTCATTCTTTGTGTCCACAGAGAGCTGGGAAGGGCTGTAGCCCCACGCTATTTGTAAAGGTTCTGGGCACCAAAGAGGTGGCAATGGGTATTACTTTCCGGAACATGAATTGGCTAATGCACTCACTAAGTATACACACAGACTAGACCTCAGGGTACAGAGTATCTGAACCTAAAAAATGGAACATTCTAACACGACATCTGACCTTCACTAGTGTCTTGTTCTGCTTTGCTTTAATGACTGTAACAGGATTGCCTGGACAGAAACCAACGACTGAAGGAAAACACGTCCAAGACTGCCTAGACTTCACGTTATTTATCTGGTATGGGTCTACGAGATAATGTGCGTGACTCTGGACTCTTCTCCCTTCCACCTAGGCAGGTGCCAAGTGATGTACTCCATAGACCAGTGGAGAGGGGGATTCCCGTGCAAGTTACTTTCAGCAACAAGCAAATGAGAGTGAATCCCCGGTGGGAGAGTGTAGTGCCTCTGTTATGGGAGTTATCCCCAATGACTTCCTTTCTTCCTCGGAAAAGGGTCGTTGCAACTATCACTACAGATATATGTACATGTCATTTAATATCTTAAGTTCAATTGGGTCTTAAAGTCTAAATTCTACATAGTAGAAATCATTCTGATTAACCTACTTAGCATAAGAAGATCATAACATTCAAGAAAAAGCATTCAGTCATGACAGAGGGTGTCAGGGAAGGGTTTCTGCAGGCATATTTGATGGTTTGCCAAAGGTCTTATTGCATAAGTCGTGTCAAATACATTAAATGTTGGTAGCATCCTCTGCTTCAACTTGATAAGTGGCTTCCATTTGAAAACCAATCTCATTTTATATTTATTCAAAAGCCCATCAAAAGGACTACAAGGAACAACAAGTAAGTATAAAAGGGTAAAATTCTTTATCAAGGACTAAATTTCACCAGTTTCTAAAATGTATGTATTGATTAGCCCAAAAACCTACTTTTATAAAAAAAAAAATATGAAAAATAACAGACAGTACCTAGAATACCACTAAGGTCTTATGGGTAATTCAACAATTACGTCCTTTGCACTAGATAGCAGACTGTAAAATTATAAAGTGGAATTTTGAACAGATAAATATTTCCCGAGAAAGAATTACACTGTGAAATTTCTTACAGTATAAAAACCAAATCTCAGGGCTTTCTGAACACAAGAGCTGTAAAGCACAAAAGTTATCTTCCCACCTACAACTATAAACTGGTTCCAACATGAATGATGCCCAGAAGCTTCTAAAGGAATAATCACCTCACTGTGCAACAGGCCACACATTATCTTCAAGCAAATGTAAAAAGTCACAGCAACATAGGCTCTTTTATGGTGATCAAATCTTTAAATAATTACCTTTTCTTCATCTTTTCTTATTGGCCTATCAGTTAAAAATATTTAATATTTACATAAAATTTCTCCATTTATTTCAACTTTCTCTTCATTAAATGTTAATAAAATAACATTTTTCATAATTAATTACTAGAATTAGAAAAATAAATTCCCAGTTGCCAAGGGTGGGGGGAATCTCATTACTGTTCCTTGCTTTGGCAAACCTTCTTGTACTTCCATCTATACTCTGGGCTTTGAGTCAAGTAGATGAAATCTTGGCTGGAAAGGAGATATGTTAATTTAAGATGGTGACCCTTTCTGAAGCAAAAGGAAGAGAATGTCGATACTACATGTTCTGAATTTTTTTTAATTAGCCGACAAGATTTTATATTTTCAGTTTCTGCTGATCTATTTGGTTACTTTATCTAAGAAGAATTTTAAAACATCATTAACATTTTGAAGCAATATATCCAAAAAGCATTTTAAAATCTTTATCACTAACTAAAACCTAGAGAACCAAGAGATAGGGGTCTTAATTCACAATGTAACCAGTTTTTCCATCAGCTAGAAGAGCTACTCCATATGAACAATTACCCAAGATCCAGCCAATGTTCATTCAATGAGCATTTACTTAGTACTTACTGTGTCCCAAACACTATACTTGGCCATGGAGAGACAATGATGAACAAGAAAGACATAGTACCTGATTGCAGGAATCTTACAGACTACATCCTTCTACGCCACCACCTCTAGGCTCAACCGGAAAATGTGCTTCATAATCAGTCCTAACTAGTTTTGAACAAATTTTCTCCTTACATTGATATTAATAAATGGGAAAATATTTATTAAGTATAAAAGTATAGTCCTCTCCAAATAGTAGTATGATGACTATGTTTTTACAAATAATCTAGATGGCTAAAGGTTCAACAGGATCCTTCGGGAACTGCTGGGCAATAATACAAGGATAGAGGCCACCAGAAAGTCTGGCCAGAGGCGGCTCTTTCCTGGTGCCAGGGAAGCCAGCCCAGGGAAGGCTACAACGGGTCCCATCCAAACGATCTGGCCAGCCTTCTGCCCCACAGGAAGGACTCCCTATGCAAGACTCTGGATATGAAATAGACCCATAAATAAACTCATTCTGTGGCAGAATTAGTGGCTGTGTATATCAAGTAAGTTGCAGAAATGCTACTGTTCACTGTGGTCCCCCACCCCCAGGCTGGTGAACAGTACCGGTCAGTGGCCTGTGAGGAACCGGGCCACACAGCAGGAGGTGAGAGAGCAAAGCTTCATCTGTATTTACAGCCGCTCCCCAGTGCTTGCATCATCACCACCTGAGCTCTGCCTCCCCCCCACCTGCCAACCCCACCCCACCCCCAGTCCATGGAAAAATTGTCTCCCATGAAACCGGTCCCTGATGCCAAAAAGGTTGGGGACCACTGACTGTTCAAACAGATTTATGACGACACCATGTTTCCAGTCACCTCACAGCCATGAAGATTCTGAAAATTTACACTCTCAGAATCACAGTCCCTAACAACAAACAACTAGGTTTCATGATCTTTCCTAAATAGTAAACTAAGATTTGTTTTTCTTTTAATACTGAATCTTAACTTTCCTTAGCTGTATCTTTTAAATAATCTAGAAACAATTTCAGTTTTATGCAAAGATACAGCTCAAGACAAAATTCAAGTTAGGTGTTAAAAAAAGAAATCATATCAGCCACCTTCCCCTGGCCCCAACCCATCAATGGTTTCTCAATACGTGCATAAAAAGGGTTCAAATTCTTTAACTAGGACTCCAAGTCCCAGACAAGTCAGTTCCAACCTAACTTTTCAAACCCATTTCCCTCTATACCACTCACACACTCATCACTCCAGGCAACCTGAACTATTCTTTCTTATCTGATTATACTCTTCACTTCAGTTTTTTCTGTGCCTTTCCTCATACATTCTACATGCGTTAAGTGTCCACTGACACCACTCTGTAATTCCAAATGACACCCACCCGGGTATGCCTGATTCAAGGGCCACCTCTTCTTTGAGCATCTGCCAATGCCTCCTGCTGAACACCCACCTCATGAGCTCTCCAGGTGGACAGAGCATGAGCTCTGGAAACACCTTTCACTTCTCAACTCTGCCATGTTACTGGACAGGCCTTGAGTAAGATACTTAGTCTCACTAACCTCCACCTGAACAACATGGCATTGTAGCAGCCACTGCGCAAAGTCTGGGGTTTCTGAGCAACATTTAATGCCATGGGCTCAAATCTCAACGCTAACAATTGCAGATAGTCTGACCTTCGAAAAGGAACTGAAACTTGACCGTGAACCTTAGCATTCCCATTGGTCTAATGGGAGGAGCTGCATGTATTTCACAGCAGAACAGTAACTATAAGCAAGTCAGCATGGAACTCTCGCTCCCAGGCCTGGGTCTCTACGCTCCCACGTGCCTTCCTGGGGATCACTGGCCCTTCCTCCCTCTGGCTCCCACAGCACCCAGTGCTCCCCTTCATCGTGGCATGACTTGTTTGCTCCATTGCAAGCTCCTCCTCTGATCGCACATTTGCCTGGAGTACCTGGCATCAGGCAGGCACCCTGATGAACAAACACATTAGAACAAAATTTTGAAGAATGCAAATGAAAATCAGAACATTTAAAGAAATTCTGAGGCTGAAAAACAAAGAAAAATGTTTGTTGAAATGTTGCTTATTCTTTAGGATCCAGTTCAACTAATAATAGCTTAAACCGATCAAATGCCTCCTAGAGGTAGAGTACTGTCACAGGTATTTGACTGCGACTTCCTCCACGGTGGCTTCCGTAGTTTCCCCCAGGAAGGTCACTTGGCCTTGGAGCCTCCATCACACTTCATCAATTCAACTCCAATAAAATTTACCACACCCTCCCCTGTACTTTAACTTTATCGTCCTACTTATGCAACAAGTTCAGAAGCTCCAGGAAGGCAAGGCCTGTGTGTGACGACCTTATTTCGAATCCATTCCCCGCCCTTCCTCCCCACAGAACAGGAATTAAATGAATTAATAGGGAGTGTTAAAGCTTCTAAAAATAAATCACCCAAATCCTGAGATAATTCAACATCTCAGGGTTCCTCTGCCAAGTGACTCATCACCTCTAAGATCCCAAAGTCAAGGTTTGAATAGATGTAGACAGCCTTCTCACATCTAGACAAGGAATTCAATAAAAATTTCTCAAAGTCAAAAGAAAAAGTTTTACCTGCATAGGGTTTTCATTACTGGTAAAAGAATCAGCAAGAACAAATAACAGTGAACCGAAACTAAAAATGTAGAGGGGAAAAAAACCTCTTTCTGTCCTACTGAAGTTTATAATGTCCATGATACTTTAATATTCTTTCTCCCTCCAGCCAAATACTTTTCTCGGAAAGATAAATTAATGCTTTACATTCCATACTCATGAGTAGTTATAAAAATAAAGTAGCATACACTATGGCAGAGGGTTTTAAGTTATTAGATTAATCACATTAATGAAAGTTGACTTATAAAATACATTTTGACCTCATTGCTGTCCAATGTGGATATCACCTCATTAAAACATCTGTTTTCTATCGCCACCATTTCAGAATCAGCAAACTCATGACGAAACGGAATGCTCCACCCCACCTTCTTTTTTTTTTCCGTGAGGACTGCTGGTGGTGAAAAAGAAAGGTTGTGATTTCCCCCCCTCCTGTCTGCAGCACATTCCTTGACAGTGTAAAAAGAAACAGAAGCTTGAGTTTAATTCTGAGTTCACTGAGGCCTGAGAAGCCAACTGCCGAGACAGAAATTCACCCGGCAAAGCGGCGATGCTTTGTGTTGTCCTCCTCTCCACGAAGTCTTCCTGCGTGATGGCAGCTCGAGCCCTCCTTAGGATACCAGAGGTGAGCTCTTGGAAAGGCTCTCCTCAAGCTAAAATCCAGCAGTTAATCAAATCAAAGAACAGTAAGCAAGAAAAAGCCAGAGGGGGAAAAACCTGCTCTCCTGAGATTTCTGGATCGATTCCAAGAACTCTCCTTCTCCCACGGCCAGCAGCACCTACCAATTCCCATAGTAACCAGCCCACGGCGTTCCAACTGGTCCAAGAAGGGGGCAGGAAAGCTGCAGGCAGAAGGACATGAGAGCGTGACCCAAGCCCCAGGCACCAATCTAACAGTTACTTAGTGGCTTAAACATTCCAATCCTACCTCCTCCTTCCCTAATTCCCAGATTCCCAGATGGTTCCCTCCTTTCTTTCTTCAACCCAATGCTGAGGCAAGGAAAGGAATTTTTTTCTAGAACTCTGCACAAAACAATTTTCTGTTTTCTGATACAATTTTGGTTCAGGTCTATTTGGTACTAAAGCCAGCATGGCCCCTTCACTACACTGCGCATAAATGTTTACTGCTGAATCCTTTGGAATGGAAGTAAAGATTGCAAAGATATTGGGGGGTGGGGTGAAAAAGGTTGTACTCCAAGAAAGGAATGAAGAGTAGATAAAAGGCCTCTGAAGTGGGTGGAGAAGCTCTTATCTTCCAGAAGAATAGGATCCATTAAGCTGGCTGGTCAGAAGTGGCAACAGGAGCAGGAAGACCACATGGGACTGAGATTTCTTCCATCCCCAACACACTCATCAAAGATACTGCAATCAGGAACCAAGGCTCATTATGGTGATTTTCAATGGGGAAACAGGAAATTATCAGAATTAAGGGGAGACACGGGTGATGATTTAAGAAATTTAAGAGGAAAAAAAAAATATCTAGCTGATCCTAACACGTTACTCTGAAGAATTACTATGTTGACAAGATTTTTTTTTTTAACCAAAAAATAAGGTGGAGAATCAAATTAAAAGTGCCCAGCATGGGCTATGAACCAGTTCTGCAAGGATTCGCATCTTCCTGAACAAAATTTAATGGCCAAAAGGAAAGGAGATAATGAAGGTGACAGGAGGTGCTGCAAAAAGCAGTCAACACTGAAGCCATTGCCCAGTTTTCCACAGGGGAGACCTGAGTAATGTAGCTACAGGGTTACCATGCATGGACTGTACGTTTTAAATTTCACTAAGTGATATCTCCAAATACTTTCCATTGAGGATCCCACAGCGGTATGGATAATCTCTTTAAACTTTTACCTTTAAACTTTAATAATGGCACCTTGCTAATCACAGAATACACAATAAAAGACTTTAAAATAGGATTCAGCATCACCAAAAGTGTAGAGGAAATGGAAGGGAATATATAAAAACAGTAATGTTTGCTGTGATAGGAATGTGGGATGATAAATAACTGCCCTCTACAGAGAGTATCAGAAATGGATCTTTTTGAAATTAACTTTTAATAAAACCTCAGAAGAAATATTGGTGCTATACAAAACAAATTCCTAGAGCATCAATGCTTTAAAAAATCTAAATTGATATGTAAATTTACCACAATCCCAGTAAAATTAATAGGATATTCTTTTGGGAATTCAGAAGTTAAGTCCGCAGCTCATGTGGAAAAATAAATGAGCTAAAACAGTGAGGGCAATTACAAAAAAGAAGAGTAAAAGGAGAGCTAGCTTTAATACCTGCCAGATACTAAAGCATATCATACATGGATAATAATTTAAAAGATGTGAAACTGGCTCATGAATAGCCCATCAAATCAATGGATACAACAAAAATTCTAAAAGGACTTCAGGAATTTGCTAGTATAAAATGTGACATCAGTGTAGATAAGATCAATTACTCAATAAATAGTGCTGGCACAACTATGTAATGACATGGGAAAGAAAACTGGCTACCAACTTACACTAAAATAAATCCAAAATTCATCAAAAAATTTAAACATAAAAAAAGAAACCACAAAAATAGTAAAAGAAAGGAAGAAACATTTTTCATCATCTTGGAGGGCTTAAGGCCTTTCTAAGTAGGATATAAAATCCCAAAACTGTAAAGTAAAAGATTAATACATTTGATTATACAGAAATAAAAAATTTATACATGGCAAAATTTACCATACATGACAAAATATAAACCCAGTGGAAAAAACTAGGAGCTCCTACCACAAAGTGCTAATTTCCTTTTTATATAAAAAGATTATCTTCATAGATAAATGGGCAAAGGATCACAAGAGTCAATTCACAGAAAGGGAAACTACTCTTTTAAGTATATGACAGATAGTATGTTCAACTCACACCAAGAGAAATGCATAGAAAACGGCAATAAAATTTCATTTTTCAAACCTATGAAATTGCAAAGATCAAAAGGTTAAATCACACACTACTGGCAAAGGAGAGGAAAAAGGTATGCATTGCTGAGAGGAGTATAAATCTGTACAATATTCAAGGAAGGCAGTTTAGCAATACTTTAACTCAGGAATTCCTCTATGTAACTGCACACTGGCAAGTTCCAGAACAGCAACTGTAGCATTGCTAAGAATATCACAAGATTGGAAGCAACTTAAAGTCCATTATTAAGACATTGGATAATAAAGTATAACCATAAATTAGAAAATAGAATGAAAGCATAGTATATAGCATGCTACCATTTATGTAAAAATAAATTTTTATAATGCATACATATAAATGCAATGTGGCATTTCTGCATTGGATCCTGGAAAAGAAAAAGGACATTAGCAGAAAAACTGATGAAATACAAATAAAATCTATGTAGTTTAGTTTCACTGTATAACCTTAGAATTTTATTCTTTGTAATAGCTACACAAATACATAAAATTTAAGTTTTAAAAAATCCAGTTACTTTGTGATTAAACTTATATCATCCATGATATACCTGTATACACTGTTAATAAGAAATATCAAGAATATATGCATTGCTTCAATACTTTCAAAACACTTCCATTATTTCACCTAAATATACACTACATCTATCTGCCTTACCTATTAGATTTTAGGTCCTTAAAGTAGGGGCTATGTCAAACTCATCTCTGTACTCGAAGAACATGGAGAATGTTTGCCACACAGTAGGAGCTCAACAAATGAAAGCCGAAATTAATATGTTTTGGTCCAGTGATCCAAGTTTTAATTAGTGAGAAGTTTTGTATTCCGAATGTCCCAATAATTTTAAGGGTCTCCTTTGATCTTTAGTCACACATGACAAGGAAGAGACAAGCAAGGGACAGGGAGGGGTGAAATAATGCTCACTGAGAATTTAGGTGGGAAAATACAAAGAGCCATTTTAAATATACTGCCCTCCAACTTCACTTTCTAAACATTTTGCTCTGAGTTAGGGGCTGTAGAGAATATAAAGACAGATAAGAGACAGTCCTTACAATACAAGTTGGGCATAATTCACTTAAAGTCAACACATGAAAAGGTCAAAGTACGAAACTGCCTTGGATTTTCAAGAATGTTTTCCATAGAGGCTATTAAAATGCTTTTCAAAGAAAAGTTCCTTACTTTGTTGTGTAAGAACATGATATAACTCCAATTTAGACAAAGTTTTGGTCTTCTATGATGTCTCCCCAGGAAAAAACTCATGGATAGCACGCTTAAGAATATCCAGGCAAAAGAGTCTACCTTTAAACTTCATCGATACATTAATTTTCTAAATATCCAAAATTGAAAAGATAAATAACTTAGGAAATACTCTGAATTTCCTGAAAGGTTAAAAAAATTACTACTAAGTTTCTCCCCAAAGCATCAACAGTGCTCTCCATCTTCACAAACTCAGAGCTCTGAACCTTAAGGCCAACACTATACAGCAAGATAAGCTTGGCAAACCCCCTGATCTCTGTAAATATACATTTCTCATCTATAAAATAAAGAGATAACAACTAAGGTTCTTTCCAGTGTAAAATTCCATTATACCTCTTTGCATTCACACCCAAGCACAACACTAAGACCTTACAATCTTTTCATACAAACACACCCCAACACATGCATTTCTCTGTGTTGAGAGGAGGAACTACCTATAATATTTACTTCCTATTCCCACAGTGATCCAAAAAAACCCAAGTAATATTTGATTACAAACTACTGGCATATACAAGCAGTTCTCAAGTGGAAAAAGGATTTATTCAATAATATTTTGAAAATAAAATGTGTGTTATACAGGGAAACATTCATTCAATTGTTTATTTATTCACATTAAGGATTATGAAAGCTTCTAACCTGGCTTTTATGCGACCTTTCATGTACTAGTTAGTCTACATAAAACTTCGTGAGTTCTCTTTTGAAACGCATACTGATACATGATATTTTTACTATGTTTACCACTTTTCATAGCATGAAAGAAAGATAAGAGCACTAGGAGAAAGTTGCAAGAATACTTATCCATATACAAAGACACGTGAATTATCAGTGGACAGTTTTCTTCTAACTTCTTTAACATAATCCTTAGCTCTGGACTTCTGGCTTGCAAGGTGATTGTATAAAAAGCAGAACAAAGGTCTCTCAGTAGCAGTTAATATGCTAAACTGCAGACTGTGAGTTTAATTAACTCATCAATTGAAATTTTCCCTTTCAAAACACACAAATAACGTTGGGCTGCTAACAAGTGAGGTTTTATTTTAAAGAACTTCTTTTTCCCTAAATAACCAGCATTTTATGATACAGCTTCTTTATAAATAATGCAACGACAGAGTTTTCTAAGAAACACACAAATAAGTTCAAATTTCCACAGTGAAGGATATACCTGAGTTGATCAGGATTTGAAATAACATCCCTCCTTGAAGATGAACCGGAAAAGCCTTCCTGAGGAAATGACCCTGACTATGTTTCAAAGCAGGGGACCATGACTGCCCGGTGGCAAGAAGAAAGGGAAACCGCAAGGCACGGAAAATGACCTGTGCAAAAGCTGCCCCTGTGGCTTCCCAAGAAGCAGAGGGACAGGGTGACCGGATGTGTGAGAAAGAGTATTTTAATCAGCACGAACGGAAGGGAGAGAAACTACATGTTACGGCACACTTGGCCCCAGTTCTCTCATCTGTCATAGGAGAAGGTCGGACTAAATGACTTCTCTGGCCCTGCTCAGCTGACAGCGTGCGTCCTGTGAGACACCGCAACGTGCACCCAATGCTCCCAGAAAGCCTGCTGGGCTCCTGGCTTCTTAGCCCCGTTTGGTAGATGAACAGAGTGAGGCTCAGAACACCAATGAGGTCTCCAGCTAGAGGGATTTAGAAATAAAAAGGAATAATCATGATAACTATTGTGGAGAGAGAGAAATGGCATGTGAAGACTGACCACTTCAAAAACCAAAGCTTCTAAACATAATTCATTGATAAAATAAGCATTCCATCTTTAAAATTTTCTTAAGAGATCAAAAGGAAGAAAGAAATATTCCCCATTATACCAGACAACCATTCGAAGGAAATGGAAAAGAATATCAAATACCGTTCTTTACTCTGAAACCAACAGTACTTTAAGGGAAAGCGAAGGAGGCATGTGCCTATTCCTGCCCCAGCTGTGGCTCTCATCTAATTATGTATTCCCTCTGCTGTGGTGTCCACAATGAGGCAGGTGTGTCGTCTGCATAGACAACACATTCTTTAGCCATTAGAACAGGGATCGGCGGTCAACCGAAAAGGTCTTCCAAATCTCAGCAGCACTCAAGACAACCCTCATACTTAGCTTTACCTCCAATGCACGGATTCTTAAAGTAGGTGTTATTTTTATACAAAAGCTCAAAGGTAATTATAATAATTTACTTGCAATTATTTCATTGCAGAATTCTCTATTTCTAAATAAATTCACATCTGGTAACAAATACAGTGCAATAAATAAAAGTGGTCTTTAAAATACTTCAAAGCCAAATATTATAAGTTAATGAGGCCTACTTATTTATAAATAATAAGTTCTTCAAATTTAGCTCTTACCCTGTGCCATTTTTCCACATGAACATATGAGATTAAAGGGCCCATCCTCTGCTGATGGCAGCCACTCTGATAAAACAATTAGAGAGTATCTATTACAATATCCCATAACCTGAAAACTGCAGAGAGAGACACATGTCTGCATGCAGAGAGCCGAGAACAAAGATACTGTCTGTCGCCTTGTTTATAACCACCAACTACCAGAAAAAACCTAGAAGTCCAGCAATAGGAAAATGGCTGAAAAATTATGGTATATCAATCCCCATGACTGCTCTACATAATATTAGGCAGCAGTTAAAAAGGATGACCTCAATTTATATGAACCAACATGGACAGCTATCCAAAGCATATAACTGAATGAAAAAAAAGTTACTGGTATTAAATAAAGTATCAATTACGCAAAGTTTCTAAAATACAAAACTGCGATGCTTTTATATTATAAATGAAAATAAAAATACCAAATCAACAAAGTATTTACCTGTGAAAAGTAAGCAGGGGACCCAGGAAGGGAGAGGTGGGGAATAAATGGAGACTTACACCTTATAAATGGCCTTACTGTGTCTATTAAAAATTTAATTTTAAAAAAGATCTCACAAGAACATAATAAGGTTATCAAGTGACTTAGGATCAAAGAATATAGTGAAATAAAAATAATACCTCTGAAACCATTGCTAAATGAAAATTTAAAATCGAGTAGCAAATGCTGGGAATATTGCGGAGTAGGAAGTGCCAGGAATCGGTCTCCCCACCCAGACAATAATTGCACTGGTAGAATCTGTCTGAAATAATTATTTTGGAGCTCTGGAGCCTACTGAAAGCGTGCAACTTCTAGGGGAAGACTTGGACAGTAAATTGCAGTTAATTTCAGTCAATTTTGTCTCTTAGCACAGTAGCAGCTGCCCACCCCCCCACCCCCAGCCCTGTGACAGGCAGCTGTGCACATGTTCCTGGAGCGGCTTGCACACAGCTTGAAGGAGCCAGGGTGGGAAAAAAGAACCCTGTCCTCCAGATATCAGGGATCTGTGCTGTGATCACTGATCCTTGCTTCTGATCACAGAGGTGCAAAGAGGCCACTGTTGTTGCATTTTCCCCAATTGCTGCAAGCCCCTCCTGTCTGGGTGAGGTGACAGCAAGGCGTTTAAAGGACCAGTGCCCTTAGGCCCCCCTCCACTTCATTTTTCACTTTACCCCTTTTAAGAGCCAGACATTAAAGACTAGGACATTCAAAAGCAGCTGCATATATGCGGAAAATTAGAAAGTGACCATGCAGCCCGGGCACAGTGGTTTACATCTGTAATCCCAGCAATTTGGGAGGCCAAGGCAGAAGGATCATTTGAGCCTAGGAGGTTAAGACCAGCCTAGGCAAAACAGTGAGACCACACCTCTACAAAAAAATTTTAAAAATTAGCCACGCACGGTGGTGCACACCTGTGGTCCCTACTTGGCAGGCTGAGGCAGAAAGACTGCTTGAGCCTAGGAGTTCAAGGTTGTAGTGAGCTATAACTCTGCGACCACACTCCAGCCGGCGCAACAGAGCAAGACCCTGTCTCTAAATGGAAAAAAAAAAAAAAAAAAGAAAGAAAGAAAGAGACCACGCCTGCCCAGGGAAAGATGCAGGCTCAGAAAAGACCTGAAAAGGCCTTAAGTTTATACCTCAAGCTGATCCTTGGCACAGAGATAGCCTACAACTATCAATAAAACAAAAACAGTAACAAAAACAGCAAATCCTGAGGAAGGGGGAGAATCTGATTTCCAGAGTTACCACATTATTAGATTCAAATGTCCAATATGCAACAAAAAAAAATCAACAAAAACTGTCCTTGAAAAATACTTGCTAATAGGTCTACTAGTCAAAGATTTTAAAATAATCATCTTAAAGATGAAGAAAGAACTAAAGAAAGATGTGGAGAAAGTCAAAAAGAGATGCACGAACAAAAAGGAAATATTGGTAAAGAGAGAGAAAACCTAAAAAGAAACAAGAAGAAATTCTGAAGCTAAAAAGTCCAATAACTGAAATGAGAAATTTACCAGAGGGATTCAAAGGCAGATTTGAGAAGGCAGAAGAAACAATCAGTGAACTTGAAGATAGAACAATGAAAATTATCGAGTCTGAAAAACAGAAAAAAGATTGTAGAAATGTGAACAGAGGCCAGGCACAATGGCTCACACTGGTAATCCCAGCACTTTGGGAGGTTGACCTGGGGGACTGATGGAGGCCAGGAGTTCCAGACCAACCTGGGCAATAGAGTTAAGACCCCGTCTCTACAAAAAAATTTTTTAATTAGCCAGGTATGGTGGCCTGTGCCTGTAGTCCTAGCTACTGGGGAGGCTAAGACAAGAACATCCCTTGAGCTCAGGAGTTCAAAGTTGCAGTGAGCTTTAATTGCACCAGTGCACTCCAGACTGGGCAACAGAGTGAGACTCTGTCTCTAAAAACAAAAAAAAAGAAAAAGAAAAAGAAAAATGAACAGAGTGTAAAGGACCTAACCATCAAGCTAACCAAAATACTGTATTGTGGGAGCTCTAAAAGGAAATAAGAGAAAGAAAGGGGTAAAGAGAACATTTGAAGAATTAATGGCTAAAAATTTCCCAAATTTGATGAAAGACATGAATATAAATATCCAAAAAGGTCAATGAACTCCAAGTAAGATGAACTCAAAGAGACCCCACTGATACACATTATAATCGCTTTCTAAAGAAAATAGAAGCTTGAAAGCAGCACAAGAGAAGCAACTCATCATATACAAGAGATCCTAAACGAGATTATCAGCAATTTTCTCATCAGAACTTTGCCGGTTTCTTTCTAAGACTCTTACACCAGCAAAACTGTCCTTTAAAATAAGGGAGACATTGAGACATTCCCAGATAAGCAAAAGGTGAGAAAGTTTATTACCATTAGACCTGCCCTGCAATAAATGCTAAAGAAATTCCTGTAGGGTGAAATGGAATTACACTGGACAGTAACTTGAAGCCACATAAAGAAATAAAGATTTCAACAAAGGTAAATACACGGGTAATTAAAAACTAGTATTATTGTAACAATAGTTTGTAACTGCGCTTTTTGTTTTCTATATGATTTATGAGACTAATAAATTTTTAAAAAAATATCAGTCTAAAAGGTAGTACTACTTGTTGTAATTCCACATTTTGTTTTCCACATGATTTAAGAAACAACAGTTTCTTATTAATTCATGATTAATTTGTGTTTTGAGTATACAATGTAAAAGACACAATTTTGTGATCTCAATACTGAAAGAAGTGGGGACAGGACTGTCAGAGGAGCAGAATCTGTATGTTACTGAAGTTGAGCTAGTATAAATTCAATTTAAGGTATTATAACTTTAGAATGTTAAATATAATTCCCAAGGTAACCACATAGAAAATAGCTAAAGAATATATATTAGAAGAAAAGAAAAAGGAATTTAAAGATTTCCCTATAAAAAAATCAATTAAACACAAAAGAAGACAGTAATACAAGAAATGAGGAACAAAAAGCTACAAGGCATACGGAAAACAAAAAGCAAAATGACAGAAGTCCCTCCTTATCAGTAATTATTTTAAATGTAAATGGCCTAATCTCTTCAATCTAAAGACAGAGACTGGCAGAACGGATTTTAAAAAATGAGCCAACTACATGCTATCGATAAGAGAGACTCACTTTAGATTCAAAGACACAAATAGATTGAAAGTGAGAGGATAGAAAAAAATATTTCACACAAATAGTAACCAAAAGAGAGCAGGAGTGGCTATACTAATACCAGACAAAATAGATTTGAAATCAAAACAGTTTACATGAGACAAAGAAGGACATTACATAGCAATAAAATACACAATACAGTAAGAAGATGTAACAATTAGAAAAATTTATGCACCTAATGACAGACCTTCAAAATATATGAAAAAAATCTGACAAAATAAAGAGAGAAATAGACAGTTCTAGAATAACAGTTGGAGACTTCAATACCCAACTCTCAATAATGGATAGAACAACTCTACTGAATATAAGTAAGGGACCAGATCCAAACAACACAAACTACCAGGAACAACCAAAACATCACAAATGAAGCTGGGAATCTACTGAATGAGGAACACAAGACCCCATATACTTAGATGGCCACATGAAGCTTCAGCTGGTATAATCATTACCGGTGCGACCCTACACAAATAGTCTCTTTCCCAGACTAAAACCTTGATAATAACTGAAAAATGTCCTTACACAGAAATGTTAAAATTAT
Organism: Indri indri; assembly: GCA_004363605.1. NCBI lineage: Eukaryota > Metazoa > Chordata > Mammalia > Primates > Indriidae > Indri > Indri indri. The sequence goes on along the minus strand of RJWJ010010169.1, from coordinate 1,978 downwards.
GTTATCATCACTAAATTAAAACAGTCATGTTCCCTTTTTTTAATTTTAATTTTTTTAGAGAGAGGGTCTCGCTATGTCACCCAGTCTAGAGTACAGTGGCATCATAGTTCCTGGGCTCAAGGGATCCTCCTATCTCAGCCCCCAGAGTAGCTAGGACTACAGATATGTGCGCTACCACGCCTGGCTAATTTTTTATTTTTTGTAGAGCCAGGGTCTTGCTAAGTTGCTCAGTCTAGTCTCAAACTCCTGACTTTAAGTGATCCTCCCACCTCAGCCTCCCAAAGTGCTGGGATTACAGGTGTGAGCCACCACACCCCCTCTCATGTTCCCTTTTAATCACTAAGAATCCTTAGTGTCCTAAGTTGATGTGAGAATGGAAACTTAACATTTTAATAAAGGTCAACTATGGTAACGATAAGAAGTAGGGTCCCCTTCCTGTTGTAAATCTACAGAAAATTGGGGCCTGAATGAGCGCCATTCACCTCCTCTATGTTTGATTCTGTCGGCAAACCATTATCAGCCTGTGTTTTACAAAATCATCATCTATCTTCCGAGGGGAAAATAAAATGGACTCTCAATCCAGCGAATTGCATCCCCAGTATTATATAGAACCGGAACAGCTGCAGGAGTAAGAGGGAAAAAAGGAACGAGTTTGTTGCTGTAATACACATCATCAATGTAAGATTTATTTTAAAAACAATCAAATGCATCTTTCTCTATTTTAGTTACTATAATGCCACAAGATTTAACAGAAAATAAAGACTAATCGTAGAAAAGTAAACGATAGGAAAATGTCCTTATCAAATTAAGTATAAAAAGTAGCTTATAATCCCTCTACCCCCTCAGGTTTAAAAATTCTTTTTTAAATTTTTAAAAAGTAGCTTATAAAACATCATACAAAGTACGATCCTAATTTTGATTTAAAAATATATCTACGATCACACAGAAGAAGAAAAATGAAAGAAAACTATTAAAATGTTAGTAGCCTGACAGGACAAATGACCCAGTTTCTTCTACAACAAATTATATGAAAAAAGGGAGGGAAGGGAAATGTTACAGATTAAGAAAGATTTAAAAGAGACGATGTTAATCCCGCGTGGATCCTGATTCCAACAAAGCACTGTAAAATGACAATTTTCATACAATGGAGAAAATGAACATGGACCAGGGCTTACATGACTAGCTAGTAAAAAATATTAAGAAGTCATTGTTAATTTCATTAATGGTAAAGACACTAGCTATTTTTTTAAATGCTTCTCTGTAAAAAAATACTTACTAAAGTATTTGTAGGTTAAATGCTATAACATCTGAACTGTGGTCTAAAACTCCAAGAACAACAAAAAAATAAAACATGAAGGCAGGAGAAAGGCAGATAGAACTAGAATAGAAAAATGTTCTTGACTGTTGAAGCTGAATTACGGGTACACGGGGGCTCAGGTGTGCTATTTATTCTCTTTTTGTGTATGTTTGGAAAATCCCAAAGATAAAAAGTAAAAATGCTAGCAGGAATAGTTATTTCTGGGTGGTGGAGACTGAGTAATGTGGAGGGAATTGAGTGACTTTCACTTTGATCTGTGTGCCATTAGGAACATGAGATTTTATACGACGACTATGAATTACTTTTGGTTATCTAAAAAAACAAATGTTACTCCTTTAATAGACAGACAGATAGATAGACTTTTCAATGCCCAGTTCAAGTAATGCCACCTCCACGGATTTAATCCTTCCTCTATAGATGCCTCCATGCATTTTACTTATATTTCTACTAAACGCCTTATTGTTTGGTCGTTTATTATGACAATTTTCAATTATAGCTAACTCCCCCTCTAGAAAAACAAGTTGATTACATGGGACATTTCTTTTTCATATTTCTATCTTGGTCAACACTAAGCAAAATATTCTCTCTATATGCTAGATGTAAAATAACTATTTGCTTCATTGAATTAACTTGTACACTAATAAATCCAGGGAGGAAGTC